>AZGY01000006.1:325813-489151 GCA_001636675.1 Moelleriella libera RCEF 2490 | reverse complement strand
GGGGTATGAACGACACACGTACATATCCTCGCCGCAGCATCTCCTTGGCAAGAAACTTGACGTTACGCTTGTACTGGTTGCTGCCGAGGCTTTTCTTTGAGCGAAAGACGTGCTGCAGATCGGACTGCAGGAACCGCGAGTAGCCGCTGTACGTCATGCGCGTGTCGGCGTTGTTGGCAATCTCGGCGTCAATGTCCAGGTCCGGGTCGCCGTGCTTGTTGAGCATGTGGCAGCGGAAGTTGGTCGCGTTGGCCACGTACGTAATCTCCTCGAGCTGCTGCGGGAGCGGGAAGCTGACGAGGTCGCGGATGCGCGAGAACTCGAGGTGGGTGAAGCCCTTTTCGACGGCCATGGCCCGGATCGCCTGGCCGTAGGCCCAGACATCCTTGTCGGGAATGGTCAACAAGTCTATAGTTTTGCAGAACAGAAATGTTCAGTAGCGTGTAAGTGTCTTTTGAGCCGTTTTTTTTTGTTTTTGCAAGTGCGTGAGATGTTTTGTGAGTGTGTATGTGTGTGTATCTCTCACCATTGTAGACAAGCCCGTCTGACACTATCGTCAAGGTCGCACCTGGGGCGTAAATCTCGGCGATGCGTTTGCATATCGTGTTCAGACGCTCCAGCGCCAGCTCCTCCGCCTTGTCGGGCAGGTAGCCCAGGACCTTGTAGACCCTGTTGGCCGACTTGAACGGGAACGCGGGCAGGGCCATGCGGAGCGGCTTCTGCGCCACCACGAAACGGTTGATGACGGACAGGAACAGCGGCGTGCCGAGATCCCGCCTGTCAGTAGCGGCGTCGGCGGCGAGCTTGTTGAGCGAATACTGCAGGATGATGTCGAGGATCTTGCGGGACGTGTCCATGGAGGCGCTGGCGGCCAGTTCAACGGCTTGCGCGGCCGTCTGGGCGGCCTGGATGGATTCTCTGTTCGGGCGGCCGGGAATAAGATGGTTGGCGACATGATGGTGGTCGCTGATGACCGCGCATGGGCGCAGGACTTCCATTGCAAAGGCAAAAGCTGGACAGCTTGCTACGTGCTTCTTTGAATGGACGAGCTATGGGACCGAGAGTGTTCTTCGGTGGTCTGGACAACAGGGGAAAGCGGGTTTTAAAGCGCGCGTGTGTGTATATATGTATGTTTGTCTGAGCAGTGCAAACGCGTGGACGAGGTCTCGATGCTTCTCGATATACAGACCCTTCCACGGATGGCCATACAAGCGGATATAAATAGGGCATGTCGAGATACCCTCAGTCTTGGTCTTGGACTGGCGTACACAAGAATTATGGGGAAACCGGTGGTATCGAGACCTTCCTTGCGCCGGTACGGGATGTGTGTCCGACCAGCTGCGTTTGAAGCGGCCATACGTGGCTTTGTCAGAGGAGCTATTTGCGGTTACTTGTCCGATGATGATTGTGCGTAATCAAGTCTCACTACCGGCATACTCGAGATGAGAACGTAACAGAGCGCGCGCGGCTGAACAAGAGCCTCAATGATCTATCCGTAGAAGAGAGCATGTTCGGGAGAGTTGCCATCCACGCACCGGGGCGAGCGGCAACGGCAACTCCGCGCAAACGCCGCCAACCCGGCAGCCCTGTGGATCTAGCTCTTACATGCCATCACTAAAGAAAAGCGCTTTCCGTGAAGGCGTCAGACACGAAAACAAGTCTTGTGGCAAGAAGCTGGCCGTTTGTGCGTGAAGGTAGGTAGGTGGTGGTGGTGTTAATTGAAGCTGGCGTATGTCACGGGCGTCCACGAAACAAACCCCTTCCCAGTTTTTCCTCCCCACGCTTCATTTGACCAGGGTCGAATCCATCTCCGACCGTGCATCCTGGACAAAGGCGTGCTCGGCGGCGATGCGCATCAAGAGATGTCTCTCTCACTCGCTCACTTCAAGGCAGAAAATCTTCCCGTTCGGCCCGCGGCAAAGCTGGTGGTGACACGCACACGGCCCCATCGGGAACGGGCCGAGCTGCCGTTTCGGGAAACGCAAACAAAACGTCTGTCTCACCACCCACCCACCACCCAACTAGGCCGGGCGAGATGGCGATGGGGAAACATGGGCCGTCTGCTTATTGAGACAAAGGACCCAAACTGTACTCGGACAGCTCGTGTCTCCCCAGTCATCAGTCCGACGGCGGGGGGGGGGGGGGGGGGGGGGACCAGAATGAGCTCTTTGTCATCCGCAAAAATGTCCATCATCAGCCGGCAGATGCAGCATTCTTCTCGCGCCACGCCGTCGCTCCGAACTTCATAGGGTGAAGGGGGTTTTGAAAAAAAAAAAAAAAAGAAAGGCCCCGCAAATGGTGATCATCAATGTCCAACATGGAGATGAAGAAGAAGTGAAAGTGAAGAAAAAGTAACGGGGCGGCTCTCGACGCATCATTCGTGCCAACCGTGCCCAAATCTCCCTTGACATATCACTGACCACTCTGCATACGCTCAGAGTCTCATCATCAGTCATTTTACCCTTGGGTATATCTCTCAGGCATACTGTAGACTACGGTCAAACGCAACGCTGCCTCGACAGAATGGCACCGCCCCCGGCAGCCTGTGGAGAGCGGTTCTTGCCCACAATCCTGGACGATTTGGCGTCTTCGAATCCGGACCGCATCATCTACTCGATTGCCAAGTCGGCAGACGTCTCTCAAGGCTTCCGCCAAGTCTCGGCGCGCGAGTTTGTCGACGCCGTCAGTAAGTTGGCGTGGTGGCTGGTCGATCAGCTCGGTGAACCGACGGCGCATGACGCGGTGCTGGGATACATTGGACCTCGTACGTTCTTTCCATTCAGGAGGTTGCTTCCAAATGCAACGAGCCAAACGTCAACAGAATGAGAAACTGACTTGGCAAAGATGATCTGAGACATGTTCTCTTGACGTATGCGTCAGTCAAGGCTGGATCGTCAGTCAAGGCTGGATATCAGGTACCCCCCTTTCCCCCTCCCCCCCCCCTTATCTGCCTTCTCATCTGATCGCGAGGGGCACACGACCAGCCTCTCTTTCTCTCGCCCAAAAACAGCACAGAAGGCGCTCTCGCGGTGCTCGGGGCGTCCGACTGCAACATCTGGATCCAGCCAGCCGAGCAGCCGTGCGAGCAAGAATTCATCCAGCACCGACGACTACGACGACGACCCATGCGCATCCTCGACATGCCCCAACTCGACCACCTGCTGGATGCGCGGGGCACAAAGCACTTCCCGTACGCCCGGACGTGGCAGCAACACTCGCGAGAAGTCTTTTGCTTGCTGCACACTTCGGGCTCGACGGGCTTGCCGAAACCAATCAGCTGGCCGCACGTGCTGATCGGGACCATGGATGCCGTGAGGCTGCTGCCGCCGGCCGAGGGAGACGGTGGCTTGCTGCCGTGGACAGAAGGATGGGACGAGGGCGATCGGATATACTCGGCGTTTCCCATGAGCCATGCAAGTTCTCGGACCCCCCCCCTCCCTTTTTCCTACCTCCCACCTCCCTGAATAGGCCAATACGACCTGAATGCTGACCGAAAACGCCAGGGCGCCGGCATCATCATGAATATCCTCATGCCAGCACTGTTTGGTCTGCACTGCGTCTTGGGTCCGCCGGGTGTTTTGCCCAATATGGCGCTGCTGGACAGTTTGGCCGAGCACGGCAACATCGATATTTGGAGTATCGTGCCCTCGCTCGTTGACGAGCTGGGCGATGCGCCAGATGTACTGGAAAAGTTCCGGCCTTCCAAGTTCATATGCGCCTCGGGTGGTATGTCTTTTCTCCACAGTCCCCCCCCTTTTTGCCTCGACGCAGAAGAAGACATTGTCTTGACCAGCTTTACACAGGCCCCGTCAACAAGAGCGTGGCAGACAAAGTGAACAAGGTGGTGCGGGTGCTCAACTTGACTGGCACGACAGAAGGGCTTTTCATGGGCAACCTCTGGGTCCCGCGCCAAGACTGGCACTGGCTCGCCTTCCACCCATACGCCGGCTTCGAATTCAGGCAGGTCGAGCCCGGCGTGTACGAGCACTGGGTCCATCGCAACAGACACTGGGAGCTGTTCCAGGGCATCTTCCACACTTTTGCCAACGACGACTCCATCAACCTCAAGGACTTGTACGTCCAGAACCCGGCCAACCCCGGCCTCTACGCTTACCACGGCCGCAATGACGACATCATCGTCTTGTCCAACGGATACAAGATCCAGCCGCTGAGCATGGAAGCCATCATCACGACCCACGTCGCGGTCAGGGGCTGCTTGATTGTCGGCATGGGCCGCTCGCAGGCCGCGCTTCTGATCGAGCTCAACGACCCCGCTGGCGGCAACGACGCTCTGTTCGAAAGCATCTGGCGGACCGTGCAGCGCGCAAACTCGTCTGGTCTGCACAAGGATCAGCTGCACAGAGACTTCATCATGTTTACGCGGCCAGAAAAGCCGTTAATACGTACGGACAAGGGCACAATCAAGCGTGCGGCGACCGTCAAGCTGTACGAGGAATACATCTCAGAGTTTTACCACTCGCGGCTCTCCGAGGTCGACGTCCACGTTTCGTCCCTTGAAGTGGACGTCGCGTCGAGCGAATCCGTTCGCCGTGCTGTGGCGCACATCATACACTCGCTGACGCCGAAGTTGCAAAACGTGGCAGAGGACGCTGACTTGTTCGTGGCCGGTCTCGACTCGCTCCTGGTCGTACGAGCGATTCGAACTGTCCGCGCGGCCGTCCGTCTCTCGGGCGAACAGTTGGCCCCGCGCCATCTCTATGCGAATCCGACAATTGCCGCGTTCAGTGCTGCGGTTGTGCGTATGAAGTCGGGCCCTGGCCACGGCGGCGGCGGCGCCGAAGCTGACGCCGCTTATACGCTGCAAAAGATGAGACAGCTCGTGGCTAGGTACAAACTCGGTCCCGCGCTGAAGATGAACGGATTCGATCTGCTGTGCCCCAAGATTTACGTCAAGATGGTCATGTATCTGCCGACAAAACAGGATACAACGCGGGATCAGGTCCTCGATGTACTAGGCCGTGGGTTCGAGCGCCTGGTCTCACTGATCCCGGCCATGGCTGGCAAGGTCGGTGACTTTTACGAAGGATCGACGGCGGGCAAAGAAGGCCTCCAAATCATCACCGTGCCGTCTCCTGATGAATACGGGTCGAATGGCAGCGCAGTGTGTCCAGCACGCCCCCCGTCCATCACAAGTCGAGACTTGACCGACCGCCTCCCTTCCTTTGACGAGCTGCGCGCTAATGGGTTTGCCTTTACGTTCGACGACGAGCTGGTTCTGGACAAGCCCTGGTTCCCACAGCGACCTGCTGACGTCTTCTGCGCCCAGGTTAACTTCATCCGAGGTGGCGTCCTGCTCGCCACGGGCTTCCATCACTCTGCCTTTGACGGCACCGGCATAGTGACCGCGCTTCGTGCGTGGGCGGAATGCTGCCGTTTCGTACAGGGCGACGAGTCAGCCGACGCTCGCTGGCTGCACTCGGACAGCATGGACCGTAATCTGCTGCACGCCGAGTGGGAGACGCAAGGTTATGCCCAGCCCGCCGAGAAGATTGATCCAGACACCTGGGGATATCTTGGCTTTGAGGCGCCAAAGGGCCTCGTGCACAAAGGTCCGACAGACAAGTTTGTCTCGCCCACGCAGCCACCAGCGGTGCCCGACCGCACCTTGCAGAGCCGCACGTTTCACGTTTCCGCAGAGAACTTGGAAAAGCTGACGGCCGAGGTAGCGTTGGATCCCGCAGCGGAGGGGCTCGTCTCGTCGGCGAGTGATGTCCTGCAGGCTCTTTTCTGGCGAGCCGCCATCCGAGCGCGCTATCAAGCAGCGACCAAGATCCGCGGTGAAGACGTCGATGGTGCTGCCAGCGAGTCCATCCTCGAGCTTCCCATCGACGGTCGCCCATTCTTCTCAGGCCTCCCAGACTCGTACATGGGCAATTTGCTGATCGTCAACCGACTCTCCATCTCTGTAGACTCACTGTGTGCTCCCTCAACGAGTATCGGCCGCATCGCGCTGCTCATTCGCCAGGCGGCCTCGCGCGTCACGCCGCAAGTCATGCATGGTTCGTATGCTCTGCTGCAGCGGGTCAACGACTACACACAGCTCAGATACGCATTTATGAAAATGCACGGCTTCGATTTGATGATCACAAATATGATGCTGTTTCCGGCGACTGCGGTCGCTTTTGGCCAAGGTTTGTTTGCTAATGAGGGCGGTGTGCCTGATGTGGTTCGGCCGCTGCTGGGCGGATTCAATACGGCGTTTAGAATGTGCCTCATATTGCCGATGCGTAGCGACGGTGGCGTTGACCTGCAATTGGGATTGTTTCCGGAGGAGTTTAAAATGATGAGGCAGGATAAAGAGTTTGCAAGATATGCAACTTTGCTGGGTTGAGAGATGAATCTACGCATCGCAACGAAACCCAAAACGCTCGCTCGCATTAAACAAGACTCAATATCACTGGCCTGAATGAGTATACATGTGGTGTGATTCATGCATTGCGAGCCCTCTCACGCGCCTCACGTGCCTCACGTGCCTCGCGAATATTTCGACGGCTGACAGTTGTCTCACTCGTGCCTTGCAAGCCAGCTGAGCGTGATAATCCCCCTCTGGTTATTATTCTGCTCAATAGTATGCATGAGCGGATAGGGGGGGAAAAGGCATGTCATCTGCACTTTCATGCAGTCATGCCATTGCCGGCCCTCATCGTCCGTGGCGTCCTTTCATCCTCAGAACATTTCTTGCGGAATTCTTTCTCGACCAGGTCGTGACTCTCGCTTCCATCTTCGTTCATGATTGTCATGGCCCATCCATCATACCCGGACCTGGCAAGACCAATAGTCCGTGCCGCGAGATACAGATTCTTGGAGCATCGCAGCCGGCCCCTATCATCGAATGCCCAGTCTTGCAATGCTGTTACAACGCACCAGCGATCTCTCCCCTGCAGCTGCATGGACCGGACAGCGTGGACATCAGATTCGATTTCAAGGGGGCCGAATAGAGGCTCATGCAGCACACCTCGCCGGTCCATCAACTTTGCGTCTACTTGAAGAGCCTCTTGCGCGTCCGTGTAGAGAACCTCTCTACGCCGCTGCCTTGTTGAGCATGCCACAGTTGTTGCACCCCAACGCCCCGAGACGCCCCGCTGAGCCTGTACCGTCTCCATGCCTCACGGAGATGATCCGGGCGGAGGGGCCCTCGTCTCGGCTCTGGCTCTTCAGTCTCTTTGTCAATGCCTGCATCGTTCATTGACGGCGGTGGGGAAGGGAGGTCTGTCTGCTTCTCGCCCGCAGCGATCCAGTCACCTTGGACGTTGCGCGCCGTCTCTATCAGCTCACCCGCGAACAGTTTGGCAACAGCTTTGACTGCGGTGCTGACCATCTGAGGTACCGACTGAGATACAGTCGCGTTGACTACCTGCATACGGTCAGTCTGATGTCCTTCAAGCGGAGAATATGAAGAAAGAAAGAAGGGAAGGAGGCTTACCCTCTTGACGACGGCATCTGAGAGTTTAGCTGCTCGCCAAAGCTCATATCTGTTATACTGCTCGCTGTCAAACGCCTCCACCAGCATGGCTCTCAGCCTGATTTCCTCTTGCTTCTGTTCCTGAGTGCGGGCGCCAGCGTCCTCCAGAGCCATCTCTCCGTTTTCGTCATCGTCGTCATCGTCCTCTGCCTCCTTGTCACCCCCTTGACCGCTGATGTTGGTCGGTGCCTTGCCGCCGGCCAGGCTGGGCGTCCGCTCTGCTGAGTCGTCGCCTTTTGCGTTCTTCGATTTTCGTCCTCGCTTCTTTTTTGACACGCCACTATTGGCCGCACTCACAGCACTCCCGCTCACTATGGAAGTCGCGTCGACTGAAGGGGAGCGCGCATATGGAGATCGCCCCTCGGGTGGAAAGGACGTCTGCCGTAAAGGGTGGGCCGGCGCAGATGATAGTGAGATGACCGAGGCCTTTCGTCTTTTGTGGGGAGGAGCATTGACATCTAATGTAGATGACCGTCTCTTATTCGGTAGCTGCGCTGGTGTTGGGTTGGGCGGCGAAATGGCCGTCGGCGAGTTGACGCGCGGAGGTGAAGCCATGGTGACGGCAATGTGAGGGTGCCAGTTGACGAACCGACGTCCGAGGGAAACGGCCAGAGTAATTCCAACACGCCGGCACGCAGAAGGGGTATTTGGGCGGTTTGGAGATTCGAGCGGAATAGGATCGATGGGCTGGCGATGTGATGAGCAGTGAGCGCTTCGCGCGGATATCTCCCGGCGTGGAGCCGGAACTCAAGTCGCGCTTCACGCTTCACAAGCTGCGAGTCACATGATCGACGCGTACAAGAAGGTACTGTACTTCATGCATGCAATTGCTGCATCTGCATTTTGAGCCGCATTTAGTCCATCTGCACGTCACACTGCCATCGCGCCTTTTCAAATCTGGGACAGTGAAAACTTGCGACATCACGAGTGTCCACAAATTGCCATGTCTTCCGCCGAAGTCGCTTCGGTGAAATTGGGGCGCATCATGTGGTGTTGCAGCTATCCGTTCAGGAAGAACAAACTGTTTTACATAAAGAATGCCAGCTGATCAATGAACATGGGCGTTGCAAATCATCGGACGACCTTTGGCGAGCATCACCACTTCTACGGACCGGGCTCATCAAACCTCAAGTTTCGAAAGACGAGAATTTGTCAGGGCAGCAAACAGTTCTAGACGCCCCCGCCTTCGAAACTACCGTACCTGAGGTATGCAAGAATCCTGGCTTGGACCCCGGACTTCCTTTTTTTTTTTTGCACTTAAACCCTTCTCCCTCCTCAAACACCAGACCCCCGCCGACGCCGGCACAACCAGCCCATCCCAGCCCGTCTGTGCCTTGATTGATCGTACCTTTCTAAATTAGCGCTGTGGGGGTTGGAATTTGACGCTCTCACCGCCCAGGATTGCGAGACATTGACCCCGGACGGTCTTCACTTCACTTACAGTCCGACGGTACCGGCCCAATACCTGGACCCGGGTTACAGCAACAGCCGACATGGCTGAGTCGGCAGATGCTGACCTGGCCAACATTGATGCCACAGCTGGCGATGTAGTCAGCACAGCTGGGTCCTCGACAAGCAACAATAACTGCCGAAGACGGAGGCGCAAGAGCAAAAACAAGAAAAACGGCGCAAAGCCAGAGACTGGCTCCCAGTCTGTCGCCGCCAACGGTCATCGCCATGACAGCTTCCAAAAGCGTCGCGGCAGCCTTGGCAAAGCGGCGCGGGATCCCCGAGACGAACCCCCCGCCAAGAGAAGTCAATTCGCATCCAGAAGTGATGTTGCTACAGCTCGCGCGCCGAGCCCCGTCATTGCCTCAGACGGACTGAGCCGGCCAAGTACGCAGAACCTAGCAGAAGAAATACCGAGAAAACGTTCTATACATGGCTCTCTGACATGCTTCTAGGTTGGGGTACCCGACTCCGGCTTTCAGAAACCGATGAAGAGAAAGCCAGACGGATGGACAGAATGCGAGGGGCCGTTCGCACCCTCCTCGAATGCATTGGCGAAAACCCAGACCGAGAAGGCCTTTTGGACACGCCTTCCCGGTATGCCAAGGCCCTCATGTTTCTCACTGAGGGCTACCAGACAAATGTCGAAAGTCTCGTCAACAATGCCTTGTTCCACGAAGGACACAACGAGATGATCTTGGTCAAGAACATCGAGATCCACTCTCTCTGCGAGCATCATCTGGTTCCCTTCATTGGCAAGGTCAGTTCCGGCCGCATGCGTTTCGCACTTGTTATCGAGCAAGGCTTCTGACGAGGAGCCGCAGATGCACATCGGGTACATACCCTCAAACACAGTCATTGGACTTTCCAAACTACCGCGAATTGCGCAAATGTATGCCCGTCGATTGCAGATTCAAGAACGCCTGACAAAGGAAGTTGCCAACGCAATCATGGAGATATTGAAGCCACAAGGCGTTGCCGTCGTCATGGAATCCAGCCATTTGTGCATGGTGATGCGCGGCGTCGAGCAGACAGCAACGTCCACCGTCACCAGCTGCGTGCTTGGATGCTTCGAATCCAAGTCCAAGACGCGCGGGGAATTCTTTTCTCTCATCGGCTTGAACAGATGAAAGAATACTTCCTCGTGTCTCCTTTCCCTTTTTGTCCCTTCCCCCATCTCCATATCTACCTTCATCTTCAACACAAGCGCATTAAGCGGCGTTAGGGACTACTGCGAAAACGTGAGCAGATTGAGGCGCCGAGCATTCAACAATCGCCACGCCTTGACATTTCTTCTTCATCACCTTTCTTTTATGGTTGAATCTCTGCATTCCGAATGTGTGTTGGAAATCGATGATAAATGTATATGACTTTTTCCGATAGCATGCAGAGGATGCTTTCTCCGAACTAAATACGTGAGAAAGTGAGGATACATCAAGTTTATTCTTATCACGGCCAATTCGCCCGACATGATTCTGGGAAAGCAGATAGCGATCGGGGCATACAAAGCCATCATTGTACATGTGCACTCTTATTACACATATCGGTTTCATGTGTAAAAAAAAAGCCCGCCAGAACCATGTCGGCTATGCTAGTGACGCACCAAGGCCAGTGACCAGATGCAAGGATGCTCCGAGCAGCCCTCTCCCCTAGGACTCCATTCTTTCTTGGCCTCCTCTTTTCTCGACCCAAAATTGACTGATTCGACAGCCTTTCTCAAATGCCCCTGAACTATTTATACATCATGGTGCCTACATGGACGCCTAAGAGCTCCAGAAAAGATGAGAAGCAAGAACCAACAACTCAACTCCTAATGTTGCGGCAAAAACTGGGGACTTCCCAGTGATCCACCATCCCAATGTGAAGAACCTGAACCCAAACACCACCCAAACACCATTTCAGCGCCCTTGCGGAAAACATGAAGCACCAATCGACCTCTCTACTCCCCGTCAATCATGGCATCGAGCCCGGTTCTCTCGCTCTCGAGAGTCTCCGCTGTTATTACCCCGGGGGCATCTGCAGCATCCTCTTTCCTCTTCTCTTCCTCATCATCTTGATTGGTCATCTCCTTGAACATTTGGGCAACGGTGCCCTCATCCTCCTTCGTCAGGTCGTCTACATCAGCAGGCGTCACTGATCGGCCTACATCACTATGAAAGCGGCGATTAGGCTCCCAAATGTCTGCACCCCATATCTTCTCTGCTTGGTTGCGGCCAGTCTCGGTCCGGCTGAGGATCTCCAGAGCCTTAGTCTTCCCAGCTTCGGTACTCAAATCAATGCCGTCTTCGACACCCTGAAGGGGTTGATCTCCCGATGTCATCGCAGAGCCATTGAACAACGTAGGTCCTCCACCGCCAAGAAAACCGGGATGAATGCCGCTCTCTGCGTCTGAAGCGTTCGTCCTAGTCTGCTCGCCATCTGAAGATCCACCATGTCTGTCACCGTGTCCTCTCGGAGACGAGACTGAATCGGCATTGCTCTCGGGTCCCTGGCCATAGATCGCCTGACCCCCATACGAAGGTGAACCTGACGAAAGTATTGATGACCTGGAATGGCCATGAACCACCGCAGCTGCCGCCTCGGCGTTGGCTGCTTTCCGCCGCAGACTATTGGCTTTGCCTTTTGCGTGCTCCGGCAAATCGTCGGGATTGTCTACGCCGTACTCCGCCAACATCTTCTGTAATTTAGTTGGACGAGGCTTGCGTGTGCTGAGTGATACCTCTAGGTGAGGGGGTGGTACTGGTGCGACAGGGCACCACTTGTGCAGTTCTTGACGAAAGAAGTTAGTCTCAAAAGCGAGAAGAACCTCTGCTCCTTCAAGCTTTCGAAGGTAAAATCGTTGCGTCTCGATCTCGGCTTCAGTGGATAGAATTGGGTTGCAAAACCGAGCGATATGATCCCGAAAAGTCTGCGCATTGTCGATGATTTTATTCAAAACCTCCTCCTCTTCCGGCTGGAATGGCAGAGTCGTGATCTCCTCGTTGAGTGCAATCAAATCCTCCAGCTTTGGACGCGCTGCATCACGGGGAATCTTGGAGCGGTAGTCACAGATAGGACAGGTGTATTTCTCGTCCTCTTTGACCTTGCCTCTGGCAATTTTGAGACACTTGTAATGGTACCTGGAACACAAAAGTAGATTAGTACGATATGCAGCAGGAAGAGATCAGGTTGTGCAGACTATCATTTTCCCTTACCATTCGTGGCACAACTCGCATTCGATCATCATACCAGCTTCAATCTTTCTGCAGATGCAAAAAACTTGCCTAGATCTGTCTCCTAGACGTGATGTACCTTGCTCGGGAGTAACTTCCCTTGAATTGGGCTCTGCAGGTAGGCGAGGCGTATCGGTCTCAATATCAAAGCAATCCACGTTGCGTTCGAGCACGTACTCGAGATGGCTTTTGAGAATATGAAGCGGAGCATTGGACTTTCCGAAGAGCTTTTTGCCTTTCCGCATCCAATCTTCATGACGCTTTCGCTCACTTTCCAGCTCAAGAGTGCCTTGTGGCTTAGAATTGAGATCTTCCAGATTTCGCACTATGTCTACAATCTCGGTATACTTGGGCCTGCTTCGAAAATCCGGATTGCGGCAGCGTTGCGTCAGGTCCGAAATCTGACGATGCGCTTCTCGCTGCTTATGCAGGATACGGTCGATCTGAGCTAGGGTGTCCGCCGACACCGGAAGGGCGCTGAGTTGCACTTGTTTCGATAGTGCCTCCAGCTGAGGATAGTGCACGATCTCTGCCTTGATCAACTGCTGTGCCTTCAGCTCCCAGGTCTCCCCTTCCTGCATCTGATCGCGGTAGAACTTCAGATGATCATTGTAAGATGGTATTCCCAGCAGCTGTCCTTCTTCAATGATATCCTTGACGTCCTGCAAGGCGAGGAAAAGCCCTCGGCTATTGATTGCTCTTTCGTTCCATCGCTTCTGGTCCAGTAATCTCGAAAGCCGATCAATTTCTGGGGTATCCACATTGAAACTTCGTCCTTCCTCGAGCAGTTCTTCGAGTTGCTCCATTGAGACATTGCCAGCATTGTCGAGAATTCGAAGTGCGTTTTGCTGAAAAGTTTCAATGGCTTTGACTCGTTCTTGTAACTGTCCAATCTCGGGACAATCGAAGCCAAGGCGCCGGCCATCCTTCAGCAGGCGGTAAATGTTGCCCACTTGCCGTGACTCACGTTCTTTCTGATCTTGGGACGCACTCCCAATTGATTTGCGCATGCCACTTTGCCACGCCCGTTCATTTTTGCGACGGTTTTGCTGCTTCCGCACCGTATAGTTTGTGGCTTCATCAACCCACTCGTTGCATCGGTCGACGAATTCTTTCAGAGTGGAGAGTGAAGGAAGATCGTAGGGTATTCGTTCGCCTTCGTGGAGGATTACTCGAAGAGTTTTTAGCGATGGAATCGTTTCTTCATCGAGTAATTTATCGTACTTTTCTTCCCACAATTCCGGCGTACGTGCTTTTTCTAGCACCCTTCGATACGTGGTCGCCAGTGCCTCATCCGTCACCCTGTATATGAGCGTGTGCCCTTCACCGCTGAATCTCTGGTCTTCCGTCTGATCGCAGCATGCATGGTATCCTGCATGGACCACGCAGACTGTTTTGCCTGAACGCTCGCACTTGAACCTGGACAAAAACGCAAACGCTTTGCAGTACGAGCAGCACTGCTCGTCCTCATCCAAGACATCAGTGTCTTCCACCCTGATGGTAAGTGAGCCTTTGCCCCCCGTGGGTCCATCCAGTGAGCGCTTTTGAGAGAGGCTTGCTGAGTGGCGAGACATGAACTCTGCTCGCTGTGCCTGTTCCCGCTTTCTGATGCGGTTCAAAGCTGGGCCAAGCCATTTCGCTGTCTGGATGGTGAGACTACTGGCATTGCTTCCTTCGGCAGCCGTCCATAACAGCTCATCATGAGAGAAACAGGGCTGTCGGCGAAATGATTGAAGTCTCTCGACTCCGGCCAAGCCAAAAGGTTCCCAATCATATGGCGCGAAATTCACGGCTTCATTGAAGTTAAATCCGTGGTTGAAGCCAGCATGATAGGCTTGCGGAAAAGTGATGACAAATTGACCAGCCCGCTGATCCAGAGCAAAGACACGCACACCGGCTTTCTTGAGCTGCTCCGGAGTAAGAAGAGTGACCAGCTGAAACAACAAATCAGGTTGAGTCTCGAATAACTCAGGAACTGCTTCACGCATGGCCGCTTCAAATTTTTCAGCATCTTCACCCGGTATGCCATACCAGGTTTTCGTCGCTCCAAAATGTTGGTAGTTCGCGGAGTAAGCATAATGGTCCTCATTGTGCCAGCAAAAGGTGGAAAAGATCATACCGACATAGACCCACGGCACGGTCATGCCGGAAATGTCAGATTTGATATGTCGGAACAAACTTTCAGGATGGAGTGGCAATACATTGAGGTTCCAGGGATCTGCTCCATACGGATCCAATGGGTGCTTCTCAAGTGTCGGGAACCCGGAGCCATGCGTAGTGCAGTGGATATCTGCACCGTATTCCACCTCAACGGTCTCCTCCAGGTCTGCCACTAGGCGCCAGAACTCTGTCTCGACATCCTCTTCGGTGACGGGTCGGTGGCAATTAAGAGCATGATCGAATGGCATCTTGTTTTCAAAATACCCTTGCTTGAAGTCATTTGCCTTCTGCTGGAATTGCTTCAACGAGTACAAACCACCTTCCTCGAAACCGAACTGGCCGTCGCCTACCAGGCAACGCGGACAATTCCATTCCGCTTCGGGCTTTCTCTTTAAGGGAGGATCCAGGCACGGAGGGTGATATGCATTGTCGCATGATTCACAGGTGAGAAGTACACCACTCTCATCTCCACGGCTGCAGTTTTCGCATTTCTCCCCTGGAACGGCTGCTTGTTCTTTGGGAATACGAGGCACGCTTGGCCGAAAGGGTGTCATGTGGGAGCCCGCAACCGTAGGCACTGCATCTTTTTTCAGACGTTTACTGCGTCTACTGTTTGCTTCGCTATCCTCCTTGTCCATGTCGTCGTCTCGCTTTGCGTGCTCCGAAGATTCGTGATCTGACTGACGTTTCAAGCCCGCCGAAACATTTGAAGCAGAGCCTCGTATTTCTGGTGTATTGGTCGCGGACGCCACGGGGCTGCTGACTCCTTTAGTATCTGGGGTGAAGCTTCGCGTTTCGCCATTGGTTACTTTCGCTGCTGCATTCACAGCAGTGAAACCATTAGAATTTATTGCCTTGAATCCCCCTGATGTAACGGACGTTGGAGCCGGCGGGGCATCTAGCATTGGAGTGTCGCGATCAGACTCTCGCTTCATGCCATTAATTGTTCCTTGCAAAGCGTCCGAGGCTTGCCGGGTTGGGGAATCAGCCGTGACGCTAGATGGTGTGTTGACGTGAGATTTTCTGACAGGTGTGTGTGCAGGACTGGGGGTTAGAGGCCCGCCATATTCTTGCTCCAACTGCTGATGAACACCAGGTTTTGCGAGGCGGAGATATTCCTCGTAAGGACAAAGCCAGCGTGAGTAGGAGTTCTTTAGAGATGTTGAGAGCGATGACATGATTTTGCCACTGTAACCGAGATCACGCCCAATTTCCGCCCATTTCTTCAGCTTGCAAACCTTGTCAAATCCACCACGAGACTCTACCGCTTTTTTCAAACGATACAGGTCCAAGGGCTTCTTGTCCACATAAGGCAGCCGGTGGAGATTGCTACCTTGTTGTTTGTGGAACTTGGACAAACCGTCCAAATAGGTGAGATTCGCGCGATTACCTGAGCAGGTTGTCAATCCAAACGCTTTCTCAAGGATCGACATGCTGCCAATACTTACTGCCTTCGACAGAATTCAGCTCTTGCTTTCTAGTCCGAAAATGGAATCTCTATGTACGCTGTCAGCCCTTTTCTTTTTCTTTTTGGAACAGTGAGACCCGCTGCTTGGCATGACGGGCTATATGACCACAAACCTCTGTATCTATGGCGAAGTCCGGATTCCATGAGTCGGGTGGGATGATCTTGCAGATGCCATACTGAGACGCTTCGGGAGAAATTTTCTTCATGTACTCCAACGGATCCCGCCATTCTTCCTCGCTTGGGCGATATGTAGGCGCTTCGGAAATGCCGTGCGGGCGGGTTTTCTTCTTGAGAGGTTCGCGCGCAGCTGTTGGCTGCCCACGACGTTCCACAGATGTAAGATCTAGGGCAGCACTGACCATAGCGCTGAGCGGGACTTGTGAATTTGTTGGATGATACCCGTTCGTGTTGACTTTCCGCTTCGGCCGCGATGACGCCTGCATTGCGGCAGATGCTTGAGCTGGCGAGTTACGAGAACTGGCATTGTCGCTGTAGCCGACAGTTGCGGCCATTGTGCTTGCTGCCATGAGTTCCTGAGATCACTTGTGGGCGAAACCTCATCGGGCGAGCCGACGGAATGGATCGAGTCACGGGCGGTTCGAAAGACCGATCTCGAATTTCGCGGCCGCAGTGAATTTAGCTCAAATATAATTGCTATGCAGGGTGCCTAACTCGGGTGCAATGTGCGCATCGTAGCGAAACTAATGCGTTGGGCATGTAGTGTATCGGTCGACGAGAATGTAATGCGATCGAGGGCAATGTCTGGAATAGCCGTCCAAGACTGGATAAGACGTTTCATAGATCAATCAATCCAAAGTATAAAGTGCCCTTCCCTGCCTTCGCAAGTGGTGTAAGAAAGAGAACTTGGCCGGGGGAGTGCAGGCACAAAGGGCTAGGCGATGGATGCAGATTGCTCGCCAATGTGGCACTAACACCCAGCATATCGACTTACAAAGTGACTTGTAGGGGCATGCAAGCGGCGAGACTGCATGCGAGAATCGAATTGGAGAAGCAGACGACGTTCAATATGGAGGAAAGTCCGGTGGTGAAAGTAGGAAGGCCATGCATCCGGTGGGCTTGGCGCTGATCGAGTGTCGATGTCGGTGCGAAAAAAAAGAACGACGGCAGACGAGAGGCATGCAGAAGTGAGGTGAGAGAGAGGTGCGGCAGGAGGATACTGGGGCTCAGAGCCAGGACCAGGACCAGGGCCAGGACTGGGGCTGCGCGGGTGGGCGAATGGATGAGAATGGAAACTGGGCTGCCGTGCGCTTTCCTTAGCCCGGCTCGGATGCAAGGTCCATGTGCTCCGTACCTTCTCGCAGTACCAAGAAGGGGTCAGGGAAGGAGGCACCGTCTGTACGTACGACTCAAGCCAGCCAGGGCGGCCCTTGCCTGCCTGCTCAAATGACAGTGCCAGGTCTTCCGTACCTTGCCTCGGCTCTGGGTTGACAACCCAATCAAAGTAGCCACTACTTGAAAAGCCACGCGAGTGGATGCGTGCCGGAGGATATAATCTCTGACCCACTTTTCTGAACCGACGAGAGCGGCGATGTCTCCCACACACGGAGCCGTAGTCGAGAGCCGTTGCCATTTGACCAAATGTCTGGCCTCGGACTGGCGTGGTCTGTCGACCCGACTTCGGGGCGCAAGGAAGGTGGAAATTCTCTGTCTCAAGCAGCGAATTCGCATTTGACACAAGGCACAGCAGCAATAAAGAGACTTGGAAATTATTGACAATTTAGATATTTGCGATGGTGCCGATAAACGTCTTGTCTCCCGGCAGCGCTAGGGTTTTCACTCGAGCTAATTCATTGGCAGCCCGCCCAAGCAACGCCCTACTGCAGCGCGGAATGAGTATCAAGCGCAAACCGTACAGTCACAAATATAGCTGCCAATCACACATGCTAGGAATTGCACTGGCTGCTCAAATTCGCAGGAACAAATGAGAGATCCCTGTTTCGATCAAATGCATCGTAGCCGTGATTGTGCCCCAGCTTACGCATGACCACCTGGTGCGCAGCCGTAAGCAGTAAAGGAACAATTTTCTTGTATAGGTTTCCTGAGGCATGCGACGAAGGATCTCAACAGGAGCCAGTGGCAGTCTGCTCTTCATTTTTCTTGGTCAGCCTTGCGGCGTTCTTGAGTATTTTTTCAACCTCGACAACCCCGCGAATGCGCAAGCTCAACTCTTTGACCATGTCTCCCCATCTGATCTCGCTTCCGCAAGACGGACAAGAGCATTGGAGTGGCACAATGTGTCCGCTGTGGTCGGTCAACAGTGCGTATTTGCTCCAGCAGTCCAAGTGTCCCGTAGCTTTGCATCCCGACTCAGGGCAGATGGCATGAAGCTCTTGACCAGATTCGAGTTGCTGCGAACAATGAACACATCTCCCTTCTTGTTCAAAAGCGACTATATCATGTGATTTCGCGACGTAGTCTATCATTGGGGTATAGTCCAGCGGCAAGGCATGAACCCCGCTCGCAGGCGCAGAGTCGCCAGGCTGATCCTTGCGCAAGTCAGGAAAGTCAGTCGAGACGCGTATGTTTGGAGTTGGGATCTCCTGCGTGGCTTTGACGCGGCTTTGCCATGCGGAAAATGCTTGCTCGGCCATAAAATGCACATTCAAAGGCCATCTTGAGAAGCTTGGCACGCCTGCGAGCAAGTGAATGTTGGAAATGATAGACTTCATGCTGTGGCGAGGTCTCTTGGGCATGCCGTTTCTCTTCGTCTGCGAGGATATGGTCAAGCGTGATCCTTCGGGAATGTGTAATGATAGATGAGGATTTGTGAGTGCCCATCTGCAAACCGCATTTAGCGAGATGTACGCGAATGAGTGTCTTTACCGAGGACTGGAAGGCAGAGATCGGGCTACCTACTCGAACTTGAGCGCGGCCACCATGCTCGGAAACCCGGACACGAGCGTCACCATTTCCCAGGGTCGTAGCCTATCGCGCGAAGTGCGCGCAGCTCCGCCTTTGCACTCTCCATTGTGTTGCTTGAGGCGGCGAGGCGGGTTCGGCGTAGATCCAATGTACAATGACGCGTGCCTAACTGTCGACCGAAGCACATAGACGGTATAGAGCGCCGGAATGGGTCTGCAAACATGTGTCTTCCCCGACATGAGGCCGACGTGAGTAGACGCGTATCATGTTCTGTTCTGTGGCGATAGCAAACAGAGGGCCGAGAGTGTTTGATCGGAAATAACTACGTCGTCTGTTGTGCGCGCTACTGCTTGATCGAAGACTAGGAATCCCCAGGGGGTTCGGGAGGCGGGGCACAAGACGTTGTGGGTCGCGCGGCATATGCGGCCGGCATTATTGTACATTACGGAGCACATTCGGTACTATTTGGAAGTTGCGCCTCGTCAGCTCCAACCACGTCGTCGACATTGTTCACGTTCGGTGCAATAGTGATAGACGATCCATGACACTTGTGTATTTCTGGTGCTGCACCGTAACCGGGGGCCGAGTGTTCATTCGATGCGCGATGGGTGCCCTGCTGCGGACTGAGGGTACTATAATAGACCTTGTTTCTGCAGATCATAGTACACCTTTTCGGGCATGACATTCCCTTCGCCATCTTCCATCTGCACGATGCTGCCTTCGTCCAACTTGGATTGCTTTTTTTCCCTTTGTATTTTGTCCCAGAGTCTTTGCGCTTCATCCATCGAGGTGATGTCCCTGAACAAGGTAGGATTGGTGATGCCTAGACACTTCAGGTTATAGATGTGCCGAGCTTCATTGAAGTGCTTCTCAAATGCCCGTCGACCCTTGTAGACATAGTTACCACATATCTCGCATTCGAACTCATTTCCTAATCCATGCAGCCGATATAGCCAGAAAGGAATCGGCTTGCCATCCCAGCCCAGTGGTACTTTCAGAGGGTTGTAGATCTTTTCGTCGTCGTCGTCATCATCACCTTCGCCGTCCTCAACAGTGCGGGGGGCGTCAGACATGGTGAGAATATTTTCGAGCTCCTGCTCTCTCTCCCTCTTCGTCATGCCTTGCTTTCTTTCGACATTGACACGAGTGTCGCTTCGTTCGGTGCTCATTGCGCTACTCAAGCGCTTGATTCTGAATTCCCGCTCGGCGACAGCTCGTTCCTTGAGCCTCGTCGCCGACAACACATTAGGCCTGGATTTGCTCGAATCGATATCCGAATTCTGTCGTCGCTGCTGCCACAATTCCTCTGCCTTTTTGTGCTTTCTTCCCGTCAGATGACTGTCGTACACATTTTCATTCTTGAATTCCTTTTCGCAGTGTTTGCACCATTTTGCTTCTGCGCCCGAGACTCCACCCTCTGCGCCGTTGACCTGCGGCTCTGCCTGCCATCCGTCGATTCCATCCTTCTCCCATAATGAACTAAATTCCACGTCGAAAGAATTCAGTACCTTATCTATGTTTTCCAAAGGACGTGTTCGGCGCATGAAATCCTCCAGATACTGCGCCAGCTCCCCAACGTAAGCAAAATATTGGTCTGTCAGCTTGTCGACTCGTTTGACACCGCAATAAGCGGGGGCAAAATTGTCGAAATGCTCCAAATATTGTAGATACGTATGTCGCTTGACATTGGGTAAGTTGAGATAGGACTCGTAGCACGTGTTCAGGTCGAAGAATCGGCCGAAAGCCTCTTCTCCCGAGAATATAGTGTCGACTGTAGTAGCAATGGGACCTGACGCATCGCCGGGTACTTTCTGCCTGTACCTTTGCTCCGAATTTTCTGCCTGCTCATTGGGATATCTGGCATGATGTTCCCGAATCTCGCTGAGTTGCTTGTAGAATGTATCAAAGGGGTCGCCGTTCCCAAGCTGTTGTAATTCAGCGGCTCGAGATCCGATGTCATCTTTGTAGAGGTTCAATAAATTGCTCGATTGCGTCTGGATCTGATCCAGCAGCTGTGAGATTTCATGGTCCCTGTTGAGGCGGTCACGGATCTAGTCACGAAGATGTTAGTCCCGAAGCGATCTGCACAAGCGAAGGCGTTGATCATCGCGATACTCACATGCTTTGGCTCCTCACGCACGCGATCTGCGACGCCTTGCTCCAGGCGCTCCAGATCCTCGTGTATATGCCGTTGCTCTTCTAGAATAAACATGCTGCAGACTTGGCAGCCTCAATATGCCGCGAAACGCCTGAGTGTCCAAGTGCAACGGCTGCGATCTTGCCTTCGACGTTGGCGGATACCGGACTTTTGTCGGGCGCCGGCAAGAGATCCAAAAAATTCCCAGGTACATACGACACAGCAAACCAACGACAGAACTGCTGCCGAAGTAAAGCCGGACGCTAGACAGGGCCTTAGCTGCCAGCTCAATTACCTGTCATGAGATCCCCACTGACTTTTTTTATCAAAAGCCTACATCAGCATCGGCAAAAAGTACCATCGAGCTGTCAGATCGATTATCGAACAGTCTTCGCGACTACACGCTATCATGGCTGACGGCTCGGGAGGTATCGATCGCAAGGCCGATGAGAGGATGGAATTCTCCACCTCGAAAGAGGTTACGGTACACCCGACTTTTGAATCCATGTCCTTGAAGGGTGAGTGAAGGAAGCACGAGACAAGGTCTCATCTTGACTTTTTGCTGACGCTTCTCGTGCTGACGCTTCTCGCACTCAGAAAACCTACTTCGTGGGATATATGCCTATGGATACGAAAGTCCGTCGGCCGTGCAATCCCGAGCTATTGTCCAGGTATGCAAGGGGCGCGACACCATCGCACAGGCTCAATCTGGCACCGGCAAAACGGCGACCTTTTCTATCAGCATGCTACAGGTCATAGACACTGCTGTTCGAGAAACTCAAGCGCTCGTTTTATCCCCCACACGCGAGCTGGCTACCCAAATACAATCGGTCGTCATGGCTCTTGGCGACTATATGAACGTGCAGTGTCACGCTTGCATTGGCGGCACCAACGTCGGCGAAGATATTCGAAAGCTGGACTACGGCCAGCACATCGTCTCAGGCACCCCAGGTCGTGTTGCCGATATGATTCGCAGGAGACATCTGCGCACGAGACATATCAAGATGCTCGTGCTAGACGAAGCCGACGAGCTGCTGAACAAGGGTTTTAGGGAACAGATTTACGACGTGTATCGATACCTCCCCCCCGCCACGCAAGTGGTTGTAGTCAGCGCTACTCTACCATACGACGTTTTGGATATGACAACCAAATTCATGACTGATCCCGTCAGAATTCTTGTGAAGCGTGACGAATTAACGCTCGAGGGGCTCAAACAATACTTCATTGCTGTCGAGAAGGAGGACTGGAAATTCGATACGCTGTGCGATCTATACGACACTCTTACCATCACACAAGCTGTCATATTCTGCAACACGCGCCGCAAAGTGGACTGGCTCACTGACAAGATGCGCGAAGCCAACTTCACCGTGAGCAGTATGCATGGTGACATGCCGCAGAAGGAACGCGACAGCATCATGCAAGACTTTCGACAGGGGAACAGTCGAGTTCTGATTTCGACTGATGTCTGGGCTCGCGGTATTGACGTGCAGCAAGTCAGTCTGGTCATCAATTACGATTTGCCTAGCAATCGTGAGAATTACATTCACCGCATCGGCCGCAGTGGTCGTTTTGGTCGCAAGGGTGTGGCCATCAACTTCGTTACCACCGAGGACGTGCGCATCCTGAGAGACATTGAATGTGAGAGTCAAATGGAGACCCCTTTCCAACATCAAGTGACACTGACCAAAGTTCAGTGTACTACTCGACCCAAATTGACGAAATGCCCATGAATGTGGCTGATCTGATTGCTTAATCACATGTCACCGCCAGAAAAGGATTTTCATACAATTTGGCCAGTAGGGAGGCAGAGCACGACCTGACCCGACAGTATCTGTTCAAGTGGTTGAACGCAACCAGGGCATACTGCAAAGACGTGGAGGAAGGGGAACTTGTCATGTACAAGGTGTGTCATTCATTGAGTGTGATCTGATTGCCACGTACTTGCAAACTGACCGCCTGAAAGCATCAGAATGCTGCAAAGATCGCCGAGCCAGAATAATATTGGCTGAGACAACCCACGCCCACGCTGCGTCACCATTAAATCAGCTGTCCAAGACCGAGCTCGACTCACGAGGTCCAAATGGATGGACAGCTGAGAGCATTCATTGAACGTGCAGATCCTCGCTTCGTGACAGTAGCCGCAGGATGCTCACACGACACCCGTCGCAACTTCCTCTTTCAGACGCAATACTCTTGAAAGGATTTCCGTAACTATGTGCGCATTTTCGATGCGCGAAAGTGACGCCCGCTCCAACCTAACGTCGTTTCGCGCCATCATTTACGCTGAGACGCTACAAATGGCTCTTTTTTCTTCTTTGTAGTTCTGGCCAATTGATCGTGTACATCTCCTACCCTCCGAGCTGCATCGAAGGTGCTAGCATGACCGCCAATTTTGAGGCGTGTCCTTGGCAGGGGCTTCTGAGACTCTGCAGCCATTTCTAGAGAAAATGTCATAAGCTGCATCAAATATCGCATTTGTACAGACGAAGGGGAGGAGAATTCACAACGCAAATGATATCAGGCTGGAAAAAGCGCGAGGTGCACGTGCCTGAAGCCCACACGCAGGCCACATCGGCTCGCATCGACTAAAATTACCAAGTTTAGCTGAGTATACGCAAAGTCGACCCGGCAGAGGCCTGCACAATGTGAGAATGTAGAAAATGGTTCAGGAAGGTACAAAGTCAGGAGAAGTCTCTCCCGACATTGTCAAATCGCGCACATGGCTCAATCATGGCGTGCGGGCTGACAGCCTCAGACTAGAGCCGCCGATAGTTTGACCAGGCAGAAGAGCATGGGTGACACTCTCTCGGGAAACCACAGCAGCGGCCATCGCTGGCATGGCGAAAGTTATGCTGTCCGAGGTTTCACTGCTGACGCTTGTGCGCCTTGTTCCCTGAGCATTTTTCACAAAGCTCCGGCGCCCGCGTCGATTCGCGGGCGCTACTGAGCAAACAAGTACACTCTACCGAGGGCAGAGGGCAGCGCCACAAGTTGAGCACACAGTTCCGTGGATCACAGATATACAATTCCTTCTACTTCAACGCACGGATTTGAGCCAGGAAACCTATGAGTAGGTTTTTCGTTTTGCAAAAGCAGCCTGGAAAGGACACGATCTTCTCTGATCCGAAAAAGAAGAATCATAACATTACAGCTTCTTGCAAGATACGCACCACTTTGGACGCCGCCCTTGGTGTCGTGACAAAACATTACTGAGATATGTCTCGCTTCGCATGAACTGGCTCTTGGCTCACTGGTTCGCGAGCGTCGGTGGACAATTTTCCCTGATTCACCTCTTCTCAACGGCGAGTCACGCTGAAAGGAATGGAAAATACCCGGTCACAAGCATACATCCGCGCCGCTGCATAACTGCTAGGTATATAAGTCGACCAGCAGATCCTTGTTCTTCATGTCCTCTCCCCTTCCAGCCTACACAGCTCACTTCGAAATCTGATGCTCTTGAACCGACTATTCCCCTCTGGCATTCTTGCAAACACCGTCTTTAAGGATAGAAAGCCATTCTCCGCTGTTGGCATCTTCATCAACATCTGTGCTTCTTCTTTTCCACTACTTAGCAAACATACACGAAAAAAAATCCTCCAAAGTCAGAAATCATGGTCAGGGAGCCGCTCGACACGACGAGAACCAGGCGTTGGATATGCCAGAAGAAAAGCCCCGATGACGCCAACAGCTTATGCGGGGTTGTCAGTATAGTCGCCGTACTCAAGTGTCCTCGCTGTAACAAATTTCGCGGCAACAATGACCTTTCCCTCCAGGGCGAGTCGGGAAGTCTCGTCAATGGCATCTTTCGATCCCGGTGCCAGGTCTTTTACTTGCCGGCCATGCCCCCGGATGCCGAAAGTCAGCAAGGATGAGCCCTCTCACATTTTCACCGAAGAACTCTCCAAACCTGAACGCTGTCGCTGGTTTCATGGGAAGTTTTTGGGGATTTTGGGGTTCTGTTGTTTCCTTTCCTCCACAAGGCTTGGAAACCCATGAGACGATGGAAAAGCAGGGCGCGCCTGAACGGAGAGCGGATACTGGGGGTATGAGAACGTCGATGCTTCGCGAACGAAATGGAGAAGAACATGAGACGAGGGGAGTCAGGAAGCAAGGCAGTTGGTTCATGCTGGTGTCGTGAAAAGCGCGTCAGAGCAGGATTCTCCCGCGGACACGGGAAAAACAGAATCAATTTGAAAGAAAGATGGTCGTTGAAAATTCACAAGACCGATCTACCTTGCTGGCTTCTGCTTGCTGTGCCCGGCTGGCAGGCATAGAACGTCTCCGGGCCTCATGGAAAGACCTTCGTGGGCAACAGGCAATTTTTGCGAATGGTGAGCAAATCATATAGAAATCTAGGTAGCTGAGATCGCGGGCATGATTCTCAAACCAGTCATCGTTGAACAGAAGCTCAATGAAGTGAGGGTTCGGCTCTGCAAAAGGACCGCGAGGCGGCATTCACATGACAGCAATCGCCTACAGATTGATGACACCCATATTCCCCATTGCATCTTCCAAGTATGACTCGATTGTGTCCTAATATTCAGCATCGACAGGTCGTCGGCGCCGATAATTGTGGTATGTCCAAAAGGCAATAACTGCCACAACCCAAAAAAATAATGTACAGATAATTTGATACTCATTTTGAGCAAGGCCTGAACACTGGAAACCCAGTCTGCCAGGGGAAAAAAAATCGCTAATTATGAGAAAAGAAGAGGAATGAAGGTTGAAAATCGCCCCCCCGCCACAGCATTATATCAGTATATCGTTACGTCGTCAAGGTGACTCCGGCTGAAGGCGACGAAAACAGACATTCTCCATCCCTTACGTCCGTACAGCAGGCCACCAGCGAGTCATCTCCGTGACTCTTGCCCGCGGCCAGTTTCGCGATCAGAGCCACATCGGCACAAGTATATGGCAGAGGCTCGTCCTGCTTCTCTCGGAAGAGCAGCTGTGCCACGGCCTCGCCACGAATCCTTCTCGGGCAAACGTAGAAAGTGCCGGTGGGAGTATGAACCAACTGCGGCCCTCGGTCCACGTATACCACGCCCACCTGGGCTGTTCCTTTCCTGCAGTCCATGCCAACGTCCCGCTGTCCGTGCCCGCCCCTAGGAATCGACAATCTTCCCGTCGCAGTCGCTTGTTCGTACTGGATTTCCGTCAAAGTTGGATTGAAGAAGAAGGTCGTGCCGCCGCTGGTCTGGTTGGCCCGCTCCGATGGTTTCTTAAGTATCAATGGCGCGTGGCAGCCCGTGCTGGGCATGGCGGTCACCTCCCAGTTCTCAATGCCGGCAGTAAACTCGCTGATATTGGCCGATTTCACGTGGGCCACCAGACGAAAATTCTCTGACAAAACCGGCACATCTGCCGGCGTGATGAGCTGACAGGCGCCAATCGCGAGGATGGCACAGGCGGCGAGAGTGGATTTCATTCTGGCGCACGGTCAACACACGAGATGGGGGTCTGAATATAGACGTTTCCTGTCATTGTTTTGGAATGTTGGGTACAGAGAGGAATAAACTCATGATATTCTTGACTTTTGGACATTTCGTCGGCTTCTTCTACCCCCTTACCGCGCAGCGCCACGCGTAAAGGGAGGTAGTAATGCAACGGCACAATTTCCCCAGCGCCTATCTGGGAAATTGCTTTTTTCTTCTGGACATCAAGGGCTTATCCAGCCACTCCAAACAGAGCACTTAGAGCACTTGCGCGACTTGAGGGCAGAAGTGCGCGCGCCTGCCCAATCGGGTGGCCGCCTTCAGCCCTTCCAAGATACGAGCTGAGCGCTACTAACGCGTGGCTTGTTCGTCGGATGGGTCGTCCCGGAGACGATTTTGTGCGCCGCAAATGAGCCGTTATTTCATCAATCCAGGCCCTCCGCTAGTCATCAAAGTGCACGGTGCGGCGACTCGAGGCGACGCGAGCAAATCGGATGATGCTCCATTTAGCCGAGTCCGTACCCCACGAGTCTTCTCAAACGAATAACACTTGGATCCCATGGTCGACATTTCTCGTTTTCGAGACCAGTCATTTTGGCGCCTCTACGAACCACGCCCGTTCACACTCGACAGACGACTCTGCACGTGTGCTTGCCTTACATCCTGGCCCACAAAACTGAATGAAAAACCGTCACACGCCTCAGGTACTGCAATAGCCAGGAACGGTGTGATAAGGGTCGTGACTGTGACGGGGTGGCATGGCGATGTAGCGATCATGATCAACTGCGAGCGTGACGTGAACCGTTGAAGGTAGTATCTGATTTGGAGACCTCTGCCAGGCTCCCGTCGGAAAGGCGCCTTGTTGGTTCTTGGTAACTAAGGCACGATCGCAGACACGCGATCGATACTTCCGATTGTGTATTCAAGCAGTGAAGCATCAGGCCTGTACGTCGTCAGCCTCATTTTTTATAGCCCGTACTGAGCGTTTGCTTTTGTTTTAGTCGTACTTGCCGGGTTTTACTAACCTGCCGCCACCCCGTCACACGCATGCAGGCCATATCCCGGGCGGATCATGCACAAAGAACCCCAGACGCCAGACGTTGGGCGGATTGGAATGCATCGGCTGCCCACAATGGCTGCCATCTGGGTTCCCAGGTTTGGAGTTCTTCCGAGTGTTGACAGCCAGGCCCGTGCTCGGATCAGATGTTGCCGGGCGAGGGCATTGGGAAGATGACGAAGCAGCCCAATTGGTGATGAGAGTCAGACCATAATCAAGTCAAAATGTCATGCTTAGCGAATTGCGTTCCATAAAGGGAAGGAGCCATGTAGACAATTGCTCCGAAAGTGCGGAAACAGCCGCCTCAGCCTGTTACCAAGATGTTTTTTGCGTTCTTGTCCTGCCTGACCTGCCGCGACTCCTCGGCATAGCTGCCTACATTTCCTTTTTCCTCTCTCTTCAGTGTCATGATCCGTGTTTCACGTCATGGGCCGTGTAGTTGAGCATCTTGCCATCGACCTGCAAGACCTCGAATTTCCAGTTCATGAGGTGTCAATCAGTCTAAGCGTATTATTGCCGGCTATTATCACAGGGTCTCTCTCCTGGTGAAGAGCGTCTACGTCGCCCGATTTGCTAGTCGTCTAGCTTCGCACCACCAAAGTGGGCACAGTCGAAAGTCGCTCCGAGCCACGTAAATCGAAGGCGCTCGTCAACAGCGGCAACTGCCCTTGATTGAATCAGCCCTCACTTGAAAATGCATCGTTCCGTGATGCGAGACTTGAGTCAACAGCTCTGTTGTAGAGCCAGTGATCGACATGAGATTGTGACGAGGCCAATCGAAGGTGGGCAGCAAATTGGGAAGCCACCAGCCTGTTGGCAGGCTACCTGCTCCGTTGGTTTTAGATCAAGCACGGGCGATGTAACAGCGGGCAGGCAACCAAGCTCAATGCAACGAGCGAACCTCCCACGGGCTTCAGAATCAGTACCGAAAAGGTCTAGGTTCAAATTGACCTAGTAATTGGTCGATGAATTTTGCTACCAAAACGAATGATGGGTGACCTGAGGATCAAATGCCTCTTCTCCACGCCAATCGGCAGCAATCTCTCTAATCAATGCTTCGAGTGGATCATCAATCCCCGCCGCTGGAAGACAGAATCTGGGACACAACCGCCGACGTGGTCCAGCCCCGGTGCTAGTCTCCGCAGGTAATCCCTGTATTCCCCTGGCTGTGCGTGCATTTGCCGTTTCCCAGGAGCCTTGTGAGTGTCGGTCTCTTGAAAAGCAAATGGTCTTGCACACTGGAATCGGGCTCAAGTCCGTTGCTGTCATCGATTTTGTTATTTGACATCTTCGGCCTGCAATCTCCTCTCTTGAGATCCTGAGCTGGATGATTCCCAACCAAGAGGAAGCTATCAATACTGAAACTGGACTGGACTTCTCCAATCAACGGATCGATCCGTCGTCGCCCACGCGGCTGGACCATCTGGGAAAGCTCTCCCCGCACCCTGCCTGCCCCTCCTCGTCGGCCGCCTGCGTGTGTGCCTGATTGATAATTCTCTAAACTCTGTGTGTCACGACCAGACACACACTATGGGCATCTTTTCTCGCAGAGATAAGTCGTCAAAGGGCCATTCCGGCATCGCAGTTTCCCAATCAACCGGTAGCTTTTCTTCGGTAACCTCGCGGGGCATTGGGAATCGCGTCTCGGCCAGCAGCTTCACATCGGGAGGAACTTCGCCGTCTCTCATGTCTCCGATCAAGCTGCCAAAGGTTGACCTCCCCCGACCACCTGATCCGCAGCTGGATCCCGTCGGATACCTCCGGAGCTTGGGGGCAGTAAGGGAACGAAGCAAGATTGTTCTTGATAAGGCGAAGAGGAATGAGTTGAATCATTTCGATGTTGATCTGACCAAAATGTCAGATGTCGTCGCTTTTGTTTCGAAGCTGATCAAGGTGAGTGATGAGCCATTTTGCTCCACACACCTGCGTGCCCTTGCGTCGAGTTCAGGCGTGCACCTATTTGGAAGCGACTTCAGGCAGGGAGACTGAGTAGTTCTGTTGCCCCTTGCAGAGTCGCTTGACCTGCCCGCGTACCATGATGCAGTAGCTGACTTCTGGCCAGCGAGACTTTGATGCGCCATTTACTTCTGTACCCGGACATGGGCGGTATCAGCACTTTTGTGTAGGGGGTCGCGACCGAGTCGCCGAGCTGCTGGCCATGTGGCCCGACTCAATAGACAGCACGGAGCGCTGTCGTCGACTCATTGATCTGTTCTTAGTGAGCGTTCTATTGGATGCTGGTGCCGGAACTCAGTGGAGCTATAAGAGCGTTGAGAATGGCAGGACCTATCGAAGGTCCGAGGGCCTCGCCGTCGCGAGTCTAGAGATGTTCAAAGAGGTGCTTATTCCCGGACAATCGCAATCATTGGCTGACGTGAAAGCGCTGATCATCCTTCAAGGGCCTCTTCTCCGGCAATCCGCAAAACAAATTTCAGGTAGACAAGGAGGGACTCAAGGCGCTCACCGCCCAAACGCTCGAGACTGCCCTGCAATCGCGGCCTGGCAGCGAGCTGGCTGGCTTACAGGGCCGTACAGACCTTCTCAATAGGCTGTCCACTGCACTGGCGGAGAAGACTGACTATTTCGGCCCGGATGGTCGGCCTGGAAATATGGTCGGTAAGAGGACAGCCGATCCTCCCATGCTACGTGCGCGACACTGCTGATTTCATAACTACAGATCATCTCCTGTCCCATCCGTCGACGCAAGCATCCTCGATACTCATTGTGCCTTTGCCAGTGCTTTGGAACGTGCTGATGAACGGTCTGGCTCAGATTTGGCCGCCCTCTCGCACAGCCCTGAACGGCGTGTCTCTCGGCGACGCATGGCCCTGCCGTGCGATGCCACATCCGGGATCAGCGTCCTGGGAATCTATTTTACCGTTTCACAAGCTGACGCAGTGGCTCACGTACTCTCTCATGCAGCCAATGCAATCCCTCTTAAACATGCATTTTGCCGGACAAGAATTACTCACAGGATTGCCCGAGTATCGCAACGGCGGCCTGTTTATGGACCTCGGTGTGTTGAATTTGAAGAAAGACGATAATGAGCGCGGTCTCGAACATTACTCAGAATACTGCCGGCGAACTGGCACCAAGGCCGTTGAAGTTGCCCCCATGTTCGACCCAAGTGACGACGTTGTGGTGGAATGGCGTGGCGTAACTATTGGCCTCTTGGACTTGCTTTGTGCCGAGGTGAACAAGGCCTTAGCAACGGAACTTGCCGGCAACGAGATGACGTTGCCTCAGCTCCTGGAGGCCGGAAGCTGGAAGGTGCGTCATTGCAATTGCATTGGATTCCTTTGTTACGATGCAGAAGAAGACGGAACCTAATTTTCATGACAGGGAGGCCGAGAGATTGCCGAGATCAATCGACCCAATACGAAGGAGCCACCCATACTGATCGACAGTGATGGGACCGTATTCTGAGAGGAATGGTTGCTACAAAGGGGCACACCTAATGACATGAAAGTCTGAGACATGGTGGAGGAAACGCTGCTACTTGAAAACGACGGTCTCGTGTCCGACTTTTTTTTTCCCCGCATCGTGATCGACATACTGCCTCCGCCCAGGACGGTCTAGTGCTAGGTCTTGATGATTTATGTTTCTTATATTCTTATATTAGAATCGGGGTTATCCCTCGATCCGCGAGAAGTTCAATGAATGAAAAGTTCGCTATCGTACACTTACCCTTTCTGCTGCCTTTTTATACTTCCCTCAGCATCAACCCCTATCAGAGGGCGCCCTCTAGGGCGCAATGGCTTTTGTACATATAGACTACATGTGACGTTGTTGAGATGGCCATTCAATTCCTGCGCTTGTACTTTTTGTCAAATTCCTCGCGTTCTTGCTGCTTGCGTGTTTGTTCGAGCTTGCGCATGAGATCTCTTCTTTTCTTCTCGGCCTTTTCTTGCTCAGTGCCGCTGTATGAGCCCGTGAAGGAAGCCAGCTGCTCATTCAGACCTTGTTTCATATCATTTAGATTTGTGTTCAGGCGATCCCTGAGGGCAGGCTGGGGTTTGTTGGGGTCGCGAGGCGCCTCGTAGGTGACTTGCTTTGACGACGATGGTTCGGCATCAGTATGAGGCGGAAGCCCGACGACACGGCGAATGAGGGCGTTGTTCAAAACGACAGCCGTTGCGAGCGTTGAGGCACCGATGGCAACGGCCATGAGATTGACAGCGGCAGAGAGGAAAGTGGTAGCGAAGAACCCCACGCCTCCAAAAATGTACATCATTGGCTTCATCATTTTCTTCTGCTGCTGAGGCGCGTACTTCATATTGACCTAGAGAGAGGCAGAACCAATAATTTAGTCATCGATGAGGCTGCACCATTTTTTTTTTCTTTAAAAAGAAAAGAAAAAGAAAAAAAGTCGTTGCTAATTGGTCAATCTGAGAGAGAGCGAGATGATAATGGGCAGAAACAAGGAGGGTAAGGGGTTTTGAACATACAGCCAACCCAGCAACCATGAGAGCGGTGCCGGCAGCGGGAAGAATGAAGAAGGGATCCGTAGCAGTCAGGTCGGTGAACCACAGATAACCAGCAGTCTCCATGGCCGGCACAGGAACATTGGCCATACCGGTAATGATGCGGAACAGGCCAAAAGTGAAGGGTATTTGACCAAAAGACCACAGCATTTCCCAGCTGCTGACGCCATACTGCTGCTTGAGCATCTTGTTGATCAACTGGCCCTTCTGACGCTTCTCCACATCGCCGTCCATCCAGCCCTGCTGCACGAGCTTCATGGCCTCCTCGGACCGAGGGTCCTTGCGCAGCTTTTGCATAAGCGTGTTGAACTTGAGGGCGCGGATCTGCGGATAGATCATGACGCAGCGCAGCAGCACGGCCGTGGCCAGGATGGAGGCGCCCCAGCCCCAACCGCTGTATATGTGGACGTGTTCGAGCAGCCATTGCACCGTGGACGTGGGACCCCAGCCGAAATCGAGGCCCAGGGCGTGCAGATAGCCAATGTTTTCCGGCATGTTGAGTACATCCTGACCAGTGACGATATCCGTAATGGAGGAGAGATCGGGTTGGACTGCAGAGTCCGACTCGGTAACAGGTATGACGCTCTCGGGAGTAGGGTCGACGGGTTGTACGGATCCCGCCTTGGGGTCCGTACTTGACGGTGACGGTGACGGCGACGGTGACAGCGCCGCGGCAGCATCATCTGTGTTCTTTTTGCCGTCGCCGCCCCAAGGAGAGTATCCCCAGAGCGAAAACTGCCGTGACGCTGCTGCTGCTGCTGCTGCTGCTGCTGTGCCGGCGCCTGGCCCTAGCAAAAACGGTCCTCGAGGTCGAAGGCCGACGCCGCCGCGTATACTCGACAGGGAGCTGCATCGCGATGAACTGAGCAGGCGGCTCCTATGTGACAATGCGGTCGGGAGGTTCTGCGTCCAACACAAGAGTATCAGAGGAACTATCTCTTTCTCCAATTCTTTGTTCGGGGCGTCAATGTCGCAGAAGCAAAGGCAACAGCGGCTGGCTTACTCGAAGACAATAAATGTGCTGCCGCCCGCCGGACAGGCGCGCGGAACGCACGACTGCTCGGCTGGGTAGCATCGCGGGTGGTCAAATTGCAACAAACAAGTATAGAGTGAAACCCAAGACAGGCAAACAGGCAAACAGACTCGTGATCTCTTTTGCAACGCAGTGACCCTGCTTGCTTAGCCGCTGCACGCAAAGTGCGTAGATTTATCAATATTTGAAGAACGTCGGAAGATCATCGGGACCCGTTCAATGTCAGAGGTCCGCCGCCGTTATCGATAAGAGCAGACAGCTCCTTGCAGCTGCTTGCTAGCTACTAGAAAGGTATCTTTCAGGTGCGTTTTTATTCTTCCCTTTCGAAGACATATGGCAAGCAGTGTACTCAGATGACTGTAAGCCCATGCCTATCCGTTGGCCTCTTTACCGGCTTTAATATTTACACACAACTATAGCAACCTGCGTAACAAGCGTCGCCCGCCATCGTGGACCTGCAGCCCTGGGAGGTTGCTGCAGCTCCTCAACTAGCGTGCTCTAGGCCCGGAATATTCGATGGCCGCCTGGGCGGGCGGCGCGATTGGTGCAACGAGAATATTGCTCGCATAAAGAATCGTCAAGTCCACTCCTCGTCGTTCGATCATCACATTTCTCACCCAGCAGGTCTACAAACTGCGAGCTGTCATATGTTTCATCCACGAAGCTAACAACGAGGCTCATCCCTTTGCACAATACCTTATGTAGCTTTCTTGATGGCACCCTACATTTCGCTCAGATCTTATTGAACGGATCGACACCGGGTGCGTGATGACCGGCATAATCACAGAGTAATGAGAATCACCTTCTTTGCCTGATAATGATAGAAGATGCGTGAAGATTTGATGGAGTATGCACATGACTTCGTCTGAGTTGCCCCAGAAGCATATTCCAAGAAGGCCCCATGGTCGGCCACTCCCGCCTGTGCACCGAATACTCTTAACGCCGTTCTGCCTCGACTGCGAGAAGCCCACGTGGAAATTGGTCGCGTCAATGACCCTGTCTAATATGATATTGATCCCTGGCCCCACCTCCTGAATTGAAAAAAAAAAGAGCTCAATGTGGCCTGTCGATAAAACGCTGTCTAAACACATGATTTTTGATATTTTTTGATGCATTGATCCCCACCATGGCAGCATGGATGATTCCTATTCCAAGCTCGCCAAGTCATCCAGTGAAGGCCTTGGGCTTCGCTGCCTCTCTCGAATCTCGATCCCTGGCCCAATGGAATGCGCTTGCCGTCGGGACAAAGGAAAGACCTGTATTGAATTAGCAGTGGTTTCCGAGTTCTTCGAACAGACTGAGACGGTGACAGAAGGGTAGAGAGAGAAGTAGTCCGTAGAAGAGGGTGCTTTGCGCCGACATACTTTGGTTCCGCCCCAGCCCAATCGAAAAGCGGCCTCGTGCGCAAAGAGCTCTCCGAACCCCAGCATCATGCCGTTGATGAAGGGCAGTATGAGATTGATGGCAGCGCCCCGTATCAATGACCACGTAGTAGGCGGTTTGTACAGAATGACGGGTGAGTCCGATGATGTGGGTGACGAGGAGAGATCCTCGCCGGGTGAGTATTGCTCGCTATCGGAATGCATAGTGACGCCAGATTCGGCGAGATGGCTCGAAGGGGCTTGTGAAGTCATCGCGGATGATGCTGCACCCCCGTGCAGCGCCTCAAGTCTCTGTTGGTGACGTATCGTCGTTTCCGGAACGCGTCGCAATCCTCGCGGCCGAGCCGTTTGGTGATGGCCTGGCGAGGATATAATTGGGAGAGACAGGCGGTTGGGGAACTCGGCTCAGTTGCACCAGTCCGAGTCAGTGGCCCTCGTGCAGTGCCGGCGTTATGTAATACGAAATGCGTACTACTGACACTGAACCTAGTGGGGCGTCCCTCTGCTGCTCCGGGGAAGCTTCTCAGCGATGACGAGCCGCCCCGCTGCCTGGCGGAGGAGCTGTCAAGAGCTGGCCAGCCCTCTTTCTGCCTCGTTCCGTTTTCGAACTCATTTGTTCGTTCATCCAAACCTCGGGAGATCACTACAATACGGCCCACTCGCACTCGATTGTACGCAGTGTTGAACATCCCGAGCGTTGCGAATCATTCCTTCCATATCTTCAGCGACTTGTTCTGTGCCAGTTGCACCCCCCCCCTCCCCTTTCCTTCACCTTCGCTGTAGCCACCATCGCACACAATGGCAGACAGCAGCAGTACTGCACCCGATCGGGAACAGTTAGTGAATGAATTTGTTGGCATGACCAATGCATCTCCGGAGCAGGTAGAACCCCTGTAGTTTCCAGCGAAGACTTTTCATATTCTGAAGCGTTTTGCAAGGCTACCCAATATCTCGAGGCGAATCAGTGGGACCTGCTCGCCGCTTGCAACAGTTACTTTCAGGACGACGATGAGGAAAAGATGCAGAGCCAGCCCGACACCTCTACGCAAGAACCCGAATACAACGGACCCCGTACACTCGACGGGCGCCCCGCGCCGAAAGAGGCCTGGAAATCTAGCCGGAGCAGATCTCAGCCCTCGTCGCAGCAAAAGAAGAAGGGTATTGCAACGTTGGGGACCCTTGGGGGTAGCGGAGGCGGTCACCAGCACGACGACGATGGTGAGGATGATGACGACTGGGACGAAGCCGACGATGACGACGGTAGAGGCAACCTCTTCGCTGGTGGGGAAAAATCAGGTCTGGCCGTCCAAGACCCAAAGCAGGAGGGAGGGTCGAAGAAGATAATCAGTGATATTCTGGCCAAAGCAAAAGCGTGAGTAAACACCTGCTTCAGCTTCGCTCTTCACGGATTAGCTATTTGAAGGGAGAGTCCGACACTGATGAATCTTGCAGCAACGCCTCCCGCCCAGAGGCAATTATTGATTCGCCAGGACCATCAGGCCCCTCTCGGTTCCGTGGTGCAGGCGTGACGCTTGGCGGCGAGGGCGTTGAAAGTCGCACCATTCCTGACCCCCACGGTTCTACGTCGGCATCGAACGCAGAGCCCCAAGAGCGCGTCCTGCACATTTGGCAAGACGGCTTCAGCATTGACGATGGTGAATTGCGGCGCTTTGATGATCCCGCTAATCGAGCAGATCTCCAAATGATACAGTCAGGCAGAGCTCCCCTGCATCTTATGAATGTCCAGCACGATCAGCCAGTTGATGTGAAGCTGCATCAGCACGAAACACCATATAAGCCACAACCAAAGAAATACAAGCCCTTCTCCGGCACAGGTCAGCGACTCGGCAGCCCAGTTCCCGGCGCTCCTTCCGGCCAGCCTGCGTCAACTTCTCGTCCCAGCGCCGTTCAGTCGACCACGAATGCCCCCGCGCAGGTTCCCGAGGTTGATTCGTCCCAGCCCACCATTAGTGTCAGAATCCAGTTACCAGATGGGACACGTCTTCCTGCCCGATTCAACACCACAAATACGTTGGGAGATGTGTATGACTTTGTTCAGAGGGCATCGCCTGAGACTCAAGGCAGAGCATGGGTCTTGGTCACCACGTTTCCCAATAAGGAGCACACGAACAAGGAGCTGGTATTGGGCGACATGGCGGAGTTCAAGAAGGGCGGTACAGCGGTCGTCAAGTGGACGTGATCACACTGGATGTGTGAGGGCGGATCGTGAAACAGCTTTTACATGGTGGCATTTGCCATCGCTGACCTGAATGCCGACGACATTGCTTGCATGCCTGGAATAGGCTGGAGGAATTTTGCGGAAAATAGATGCAATTGCGGACGAGATGGTCAAGCGTCTCCGTCCGCGGAATTATCTGCCTAGGGGCAATGCACCTGTCATCGAGATGATGTGAAAACGGCAGCGAATATATGAAAACTAGAAATGGTATCGTCGGCCCAATAACGCCAGTACTAGAAGGTGTTTTGCAGCAAGACTCGAGCATGAAGCAATCTTGTTCATGATCCCTCTCCCGTGCCGCGTATCATGAAGCCCCAGCAGAAATCGCGCTTGTACCACTTGCCGACGGCCCGTGGCCGTCGAGAAATTTGAAATGCTCAATTGCAATCTGACAGTTCAGCATGGCCGCATTGAATCGAGCCTCGCCAGGTGGCAAGACCACCATGAGATAGGTGTTTGTCGTGAATTTGAGAATAAAGAGGCTGAACCGCAAGCCGGCTTTGTGCTCCATGCGTATGAACTGCTCCGCGTTGCGTGGCGTGCCTGTGAACCGGGAGATGCTCTGCTTGAAGTGCTTCATTATGTTGGACATGCGCTCCAGTCTGTCTTCGGTCGGATTGCGCTGCCCCTCGGACGACGTCCAGCTCGAGACTGCCAGAAAGGATGTCCGCTCAAAGAGGAGAATCTCTTCCGCCTCAATCGCCATGCCGAGATTCGCCAGATTCCTCTCGATGACTTCCAGATTTGGCACCAGATCGTGGATAATGGATGCCCAGGCCTTGTACAAGCTCTGGTCCCATATCGACGTTGCGAATGTGGTCAACTCGATGCCGCCGCCACTGCTGTTGCCGATGAGGGTACTGCCATGATTGTTGGCTGTGGCGTCACTGCCACTGCTGCTGCTGCTGCTGCTATTACCGCCGCCGCCGCCGCCGGCGCTCCCCCCGCCCATGAAGTTGACGCACTCTGTAGTCTTTTGCTTCACGGCACGCACGCGCTCCTCGTACAGCGACTCTCGACTCGACGGCACCACAAGGTCCATTTTGTGAATGAGGATATATATCTTGGCACCGGGCGAGAACTGCAGCAGCGCCGAGAGAATGGACACGTACGTCGCGAGATCCCGATCGACGTCGCGCGACTCAATGTCAAACACGTATATGAGCACGCCGACGTTGGAGAAGACGTGGACGCGCTGCTGCGACAGGTAGTTTTCCATAAAGGCTTCTTGCCCGCCGCAGTCCCAGAGGTTGAGGGTCAGGTTGCCAAGAAACTTGACGTGTGATAGATCAATATCGATGGTGGCGCCGCTGATGTGCCGAGAAAATAAGAGGGAAAGAAAAAAGATCAGACATTAGCGAATTTGAGAGGAGAAGAGGGAGATGTTAGAGGTCTGGCTCTCACAGGCGCCGTGTGTCGCGGGCAATATAGTTGCTGAAGATGATGCTTCGCATGCTGGACTTTCCCGAGCCGGACTTGCCCATGAGCAGGACCTTCTTCTTCTTGGGCTTCTTAACCTCATTTCGTGTCCCAGAAGCCCCTGGTTCGGCTTGCGACGGATCTTCGTGGGAGGCCATCTTGTGCCACCACTCGATATGACCCTGTGAGTGCGAAAAGGAGCGCGCGCGATTGTGAGTAAAGTTGTTTTGGCTGTTGCAGACTAATAAGCAAGTGGCAGAACGGGAGGTGCTGGCAGACGGGGGACAGGGGTGGATTCGATATCCGGTAGGGATGACGTCGGGTTGGTTGCACCGGTGCCTGCCGCCGGAAATTGCTAGCAATGCTTCGGTGCCTGGCCGGAAGGCTTGTACACCCACTCAGCTCGCGAGACCAAATCATCAGACACTGATACGAGGGTAATGTGGCTCGACCACGGGCCAACGACCAGGAGGGACTCGCGTCTCGCTGCTTCTTTGACAGCTGGGAGCCAGACGAGTCTTTGCAGTGTCTCAGAGCCAAGCGACTGGCTGGAAGGAGCTGCAAAATTAATGCTACGGCTCACCTGCGGGTTTCTCAAGCAGCCGTCCTTCCATCGGCACGTTCGGCGAAGAATTCACGACGACTATTGAGATGCATCTTCTTTCAACGTGATCCTTAAAATTTTGCTTTAATTTCAATCCAAATTTCGTGCGCAGAATGTGCTCAATCCAAGACGCATAAAGCCACGCAAGCTAAACAGGCCTCCTGTGCCGTGCTTCTACTGTTTCTCCTCGTGGATTTCCACTCCTCCCTTTTCCTCGTCTTCCGACACGACTTTGGTGGAAGAATCTCCGCTTTGCATGCCAGCGACTCTGTTCTCGAAATCTCTGCCGCGTCGCTCAGGACCGAGTATCGTGGTGACGACAATGCCGATTGCAATAATGGCCGTGGCCACACCCATCACGGGGCCATAAGCTTCCACGTTCTTTCCATTGTCCAATGTAACAAAGGTCATTTCTGAAATTGCGTTTACGATTTGAGCCGATGGGGACGAAATCATGTTTCCGAGCTGGTAGGTGACACCAGGGAATGTAGACCGGAAGGCCACCGGCGAGAGTTCGTTGAGATGGATGGGAATGACACCCCATGCACCCTGAACAAAGAATTGCATGAAGAAACCCGAAGCGCTGAGGTTACGCTCGCCTTCCGGCAAGATCCAAGCCGGAATCAAGAGCGCCGACATGAGAGCTGCGACAATGATGGTTCTTCGACGACCCACGAATTGAGAAATGTAGCCCAGAATGGTTCCTCCAACACAAGCACCCGTCTTCATCAAGATGGACGCCCTCGAGGCGCCTTCGTTATCCAGCTGCTTCTGGGTAAGCATGAAGGTGGTGTACGAGTCTTGCGATGTGTGAGAGTAGTAGTTGAACCACGTCATAAGTATGACACAGTAGACACACATCTTCCACTCCTGAGCAAGCATCTTCCGTGTGTCCCGCCAGAAGGCTCCCGGGCTGGCGCTCTTCTTCCCGTTCTTCTTTGCCTCCAGGAATTGTTGAGATTCAGGAAACAGTGCACGGATGAGGCCGATACCAATAGAAAAGCCCGCTATATCAAGAAAGGTACATGAGCATTCTGGGCCTTTCCAGATGATCTATTCACAGCGACTGTTGGAGACTTACCGGCAGCCCAAAAGACCGTCTTCCACGTGTCGGTCCCGCCCCCGACTCCAAGGTTTGCGCATGCAGCGAGGACGTATCCAAACGAATAGCCTTGCTGCAAGATGCCCGACATTAAACCACGGGCGTTGGTTCTGTTCCGCAATGGGTCTTCATGTCAGTTGATCCCATTAAAAGCCAGAGGTTCATTGCCAGGTGACGCGTTGTCCACTTACGGGCACTGCTCGAGAGCCATGGCAATTGCATTGCCGTATACTCCTCCCATGAAGAGGCCAAAAAGACTTCGGACCGCCAAAAACTGAGAGAAAGTGGTGCTGTAAATGGTCGCGATCTGCAGCAGGCCTAGGATGATCATGTTGGCCACCATTGGCCATTTGCGGCCCCATTTGTCACCTGCCAGACCGAACGCGGCGGCGCCAACGGATCGAAGCAGCAAAGTCAGGGTGATGGCAGTTGTGATGTCTGTCTTCGAACGACCGTAGTATTTGGCCAGCTTCGCCGTCTGGATGGACAGGGCATGAAAGTCAAAGGCGTCAGCCGTCCACGAAAAGAAGCCGACGAGGAAGAACAGCCAATTCTTGGCTGACAATTGCGCGAAAAGACTGATTGGGTTGATGAAGCGATCAGGATCTCTCCACTCGCAGCGTGTCTCGCCATATTCATTGGAGAGAACAACGCGCTGTCGCCAGACAAAGAGATCTCGTATGGACTGTCTGGCAGTGGCAACAATTCCCTGTGCCAAGGGGTCGGCCGGCTCGGCTTCTCTTGGTGCCATGGTATGTCTAGGTCTACTGCAAGACTGTGAAAAGGAATGCCGGTTATCAGAAAGGATGGCTTGATTGAAAATAAGAATTAGATGAAGGGAATTCTATTCTTCTTATAAGCTCTTCGGGGGACTACAGGCGACAGGAGGCAGACGGTACTAGCATGCATAGGACATTCTGGGATTGATCGGCACATGGCTTACTTGAAATATAGATAGCATGAGTTTGATAGGCCCGTGACTGGCCAATGCAAGCAGCCTGCCGGAATCTGGTCAGGTGGACGGACATGAGTTCAGAGGGTCAGAGATTCAACGGGATACGGCGTCACAGACGGTATGACAGGGCTGCGTCTGGAGAATCACGGAGAGCCAACAACGGACCCCCGTCCACACACTCCATCTGCGTCGGATCCCGACCGCCACGTCGACTCCTCACTCGCGCTAGCGTAGACAGAAGGGTGGAAGCACGTCTGTTGGCTATAGAAATCAAGTCAAAGATCTCGTGTCTGAGGCCATGCTTGGCATCCCCTCTCGGGTCCTTGCCCTGAAGGGGTCCTGATACGGGATCGGCAAATGGAGGATGGCCCCAGCCAAATCTCCCGAGATGCGCGGTCAGAGTGCTGAACTGTAGGAGCAGGGAAGGAAGGAGGAAGGGTGTGTGTGGTGTGGGAATTGAGAGGGCGGGCACACCTTCCCTCTTGGAAAGAGAATTGCTACGAGCTCGAGGGCCAGACGGGAAAGACCAGATTGTTGGGAAAGAGCCATTCGCCGCGGGCAGCTCGCTTCGTTCTCCAGCCAATCGATGCACCCCGACGGACGATTGTTTGCTCCTCCCCAAGTGACGTACAATAGATACAAGGACAGTCCTGGACAGGTTGCCTCTGCCTCGACCTTGGTGTTCTGTCGTACACCATTGGCGCTACACTAGATTCTGCTTAGCCAGAGTCCGGCCCTTTGCAAGTCGCACAGACATTCCGGAGCGTTGTTGTGTGCGTTCAGCTGGCGAGGACGATCCCGCGTGACCCCTCACAGATTGACAGGATTTTTTGACTCAGTGCCAAAAGGAATAAGCTTAAGCAAGCCAGGGCACGGCCGAGACAAGTTCTCCTCTGGCCTCACAACCCCACGCTTCTAGTTTCTCCGCCTAGAGTGCCAGACTGTTTAGACCGGGACCACCCCTGCTTGTGGCTGACTGTATTTTGTGTAAGTACGTACACACATCCTTCTGTCCTTTCTCGGATGCCTTCCACTCACCAAACGCGTGGCTGCCACCTGGTGCAACACGGTCAGCCATCGGAGCCGTTGACTGTAATGCATTCACGATGCTGCATGAACGCGAAGCGCAGCCATCTGGCAGCGCGCCTGCCCCTTTCAGATAATTCGAATCCGCCAGAAACATTCGGTCAGCGTCGCGACTATCGACTTACCCCAGATCTCATTAATGCGCCAGTTTGCAGGCGACGGACGGCGCATTGGGCACATGGCAAGGTTGCAACATGGATCGACGTTGGTTCAAAACCCTGCGCCTGATTTCGGCTAATTCGTCTGCGTTAAGGCTCCAATATTTGTTGAAAATTGCACAACGACTCTTCCGAATTAGAGGGACGGCCGCTCCACACAGGCCATTATTTCGTTCCAGGTTGCATCTGCAGAGCCCCCCCCTGCGTCGCAATTGCAAAACGATGTGCAAAATCAGATCCGAGATAAATGCCATTATGCATCTCATCCAGGGTCGATCTACATTTGGACCTGTCACTTTGAAGTGCTTGGCGCCATGGCCTGACACAGCCGGACGTGTTGCATGCTCCTGCATGCCAGATCATTTACCGAGCCGGGAGTTTGCGTACCTCGCCCGTTTGCCATCGAAAATCGCCCCGGTAAAGGTTGTCTCGGTTCCTTTGGTGGCTCACGCTTTGCCATGCAAGCCGCCCGGGGGCTTGATGCACGTCAGACTGCGTATGCCTGGGAGGAAATCAACGAAGTCACCCACGGGAGTACGGTATAAACCCGACGGCCCAGTTTGAAGCAGCCGACGAGTTGCCCGGCTTGGCGGGCGGCGGCAGGACGGGGCCAAATCAGGTCCAACCGGACGCCGCCCCCGCCATTCCATCGACAGCTCGCGCGCGAATACGGCGGCGAGGATGTTGATTACTGATTGTTATCCCGACCCTTCCCGCGATATGGATCCGCGATATGGATGAGCTCCCATCATGCTTTGCGATGACGAGCCAGGTCTCCAAAAAGTGTTGTTGCAGCGGAATCGGCCATCTAGCGTCAGTGCGACCAGATTTTTATGCGGATCATGGCATTCTTCTGTATCAGGAGACGCTTTGCGGCTGACCAAGTCCGAGACTAACCCAACACCGAGCGAGGGCTTTGTCGAAGCGGTCAAAGATCAAACAGTAGAGGCATTAGGCCAGAAGACGGGTAAAGCATAGGAGAGAAGCCTGGCCGCGCATCGCGAGAGTGAGTGTGATGTGCTTACACCGCCATGTCCTTTCTCTTCACCCCCATTCCTGGGTCTGTCAGGAATAGAGAATGAATGGCAATCTGTGCACCGGGTGGCTCGTCTCGTGGCTGGCACATATAAATTAATTTGCCTCTTCATGCACGGGCCATTCGGACAAGTCTCAATCTGCAAAAGGCGGCTTTGGCATCTCTTGTTCTCCCCCGCATCTTCACTGGACGTTTATTTGACAGCGATTCGCCGCCGTCTGCTATAGGTTAAAGAATCGATTGTGGGCCCAGAAGCCCCAACAAGCCCAATGAAGCAGGCAGGCCTACGGACTTGTTTGGACATTTTTAGAATAGAGAGGGGAGGGGGTCTAAGCAGCGCAGAAAGCAAAAGAGACGGTGAACGTTGGCACGATTGTTCAAGTCATCATGATATGGCAGCCAGTCATGCCAAACAAGTCTCGCTTTCTTGATCAAACGCGACCAGACAAGATAGTCAAACGCGACAAGACATAACGGAACAGACGACCAAGCGCTCTCGATTTCATACACATGTGTGCCTGAAGTCTGTGTGATGTCCACCATTCCGAACGGTGACGACGACTTGGCAACCGGCAAAGGGAAAAGAGAAGCCAAGAAATCTCCGTCCCCCCTTTCTCTTTTCCTTCCTCCTCCTTTACCCCTCCCCTGTTTTGCTCTTCTCGGCCAAGAAAAAGGGTCCAAGAGAAAGGGTCCTTGCCGCAAAGGCTCGTACGATTGACCCCGTCAGAGACAGACATCCTTGTGTCCGGACAGGCAGCTTACCAGAGACAAGTGCTGATGATGCGCTAGATGTTGTCCAAAGCGTGAACGAACTCTTGAGGCACTATGATGGCGAGACGGGATTTGCAATAGTGGATGTGCTCCTTTGGAACCCTTTCTTTTTTTTTTTCTTTTTCTCAAAATAGCACCCTTTCTTTTTTTCTGGAACAGGCAAAGGCAAGGCAGGGCTGGGCTGAGCTGGGCTGAGCTGTACGAGGATTGGAGCACGGGCATGCGTAGTTCCTCGAAGCATGTGACAATGGAAATGCGTAGATCAGTGTATCACCGTCTTGCCGCTTTTCATCGGATAAAATGTCTCAGAAGCAAAAAACAAATAAAAATTAGAATTTTTTTTTGGATTTACAGGCAGCGCGGAAAAAGAAGAAGAAAAAAAAGCACTGTGAAACAAAACGGTCGGCGCGGGCTGGCCATGAAACGTCCGAAGGCGCAGCGTATCAAGTTTGACGCTTTATTTAGTTCAAAAAAAAAAAGTGCTGTCAATGCTCTTCTCTTCAGACCGCACTGACTTGAAACAATCAGACCTACAGCTAGCCAACTGACCGATGCGCGGCAAGATTTTTCACATGCTTCTACCGTCCAAAGAATAATTGTAAGAAAAGGGCTTACAACACGGGAATAGGCAAAAAAAGGTGCCGCGGAAACACAGCTCTCGTCATGGAAACTGTCCTCTCTCCGGCCCGAAATACCCCCTCTCGGGAATGGGCAGCCACCCAATCTGCTTGCCGTCGATGCCAGCAGTGCTCACGGTGTTGCCCCACCACCGCAGGCTCTTGGGGTGGTAGCCTACGGCGAAGAACATGACGAGCGCGCTGACGGCGAGCCCGGCCGTCAGGGCCGCCGACAGGACATAGTTGTACTTGGACCACCAGGCCAGCCGGTGCCGCGGCAGCCAGTACATGAAGACCAAGTTGAGGATGAAGCCGGGCGTCTTGTAGGCCAGGTTGGAGGGAGCCCAGTTCTGGATGCCCTCGATGACGAGCACCGGGTTCAGCCACATGAGCGACGCGACGAAGCGGAACAAGGTGCGGTCGAGCGAGGCGAAGCGCCGCGGCGAGAGCCTGCCGCGAAGCGTCTCGCGCACGCCGGGGAGGTACCGCGGCCCCAGGCCCTGTCCGAGCAGGAACATGACGGCGATGGCGGCGCCGATGAGAAAACACCACTTGAAAAGGGGGTAGATGGAGTTGAAGACGCGGTCGGAGCCCATCAGCCCCCACATGAGCGAGTTGGCATACAGGGGCGCGCCGTCACCGGCGCAGGTGAAGCGGCTCGGCTGGTCGGGCGTGCACAGTCCCGGGACGTTGCTCAGGATGAAGTTCTGCGTCGCGACGGCCACAAAGCACGTGATGACGATGGTGCCGATCTGGCTGCGAAACACGGCCCTCGGGGCAATCTTGCAGTAATGCGCCATCTTTTGGTCCTGGACATAGTTGTCGCCATACCCGGCGAGGGCCCAGGCACCCAGCGTCTGGCCAAAGAGAAAGGCGTTTGGGTTGTTTGGCAGCAGGAAGCCCGTGACGATCTGCATGAGGGACCCCAGACTGAGGTTGGTGCCCGTCGTGGCAGACAGGAAGGAGAGCGGCACGGCGAAAACGAGATTGATGCCGATGGTGAGGAATATCAGCCAGACGGGCACGTCGACGGGATAGATCCTGGTCCAGATGACGGACAAGACGATGGCGCCGACAAAGATGACGAGGAACCACCAGTCGGGGACTTCCTTGTACTTTGCCATCTCGCGGTTGTGCACGTCGATGGCATCCTCGTAGTTGCCTTTGCCGTGGCGGAGGCCCTTGTAGAAGTCGACGTACGCCCGGCCAATCGTCTTCCACTGGTTGACCATGATGTAAAGGAAATAGACGGGGTAAAAGGCAAAGTTGGTTCCGATGGTGAGCACGTAGCCGGCCGAGTAAAAGGGCGGCGAGTAGGCCTGATACTTTTCCAGGTCTAATTTGTTGTCGGCGATGATTTTCTGCACGACGTAGGGCTTGCCGTCATTGGCAAAGGCCGAGGACGAGTTGATGGGCAGGTAGCCCGTGTTGAACATGTTGGAGTAGAAGATGCCCAGGATGATGAGACCGCCCAGGATGCTGCCAACGTACATGGTGCAGACGCTGAAGAAGGGGAGCGCCAGGGCGGCGTACGAGCTCGTCGCCACGTTCCAGTCAAACGTGGTCAGGGGGTTGAACATTCCCAGGCCGGTGTTTGATCCGGTCAGGACGGCCAGTTGGAAGTTGTCGGGCGCGATCCATGTCATCCAGTTGAACTGAGACAGGGCCGTGAAGAGAAAGCCAGGGAGCCAGTAGTAGACGAACATGCAGGCAGCAGTGACGAAGAAGAACTTGTAGCGCGACATGGTCCAGCCGTTGATGTTCTCGCGCGGCTCGGGCTTGGTCAGGGCTCTGTTCATGGCGATGATGGGCATGAGCGTCGGCCACAGCGCCTTGACCGGATACACGCTGAATCTCCGCAGATAGCCCGCCAGCCCCATGCCCATGAGCTGCACGAACAGCGTCAGCATGAGCTGGTAGCCAAACGTGACGAAGCCGAGGCCGTAGTAGACCGGAGACCGCTGCACGAGAATCATCCCGTAGCTGTTGGTGGTGTAGATGGCGATGTTGAAGGTGATGGTGGCGAACATTTGCTCCTTGAAGGTCCAGGGACCCGGGTTGAGCGAGTGCCGTGTGCCAAAGGCGGCGAAGCCCCAGTCCGGCACGACGGCCTGAAGGAATCTGCCGCATGGATACAGCAGGATCTGGATAACAGTATTGCTAAGACCTACACAAACGTTTTTGTTCCAGTAAGAAATTGTGTCTATGGAGGATGGAGACGGATGTTGGGAGAGGACGCACTTATACCCGGAAATCGACTGTTGAAAAAAGTCGCCATGAATGTCCCGATGACGGCCCAGCTGATGCCCAGGAAGTAGGCGCGAAGGGTCTCGATCGGCACCTGAGCGTCGTCGATGGGACTGGCGACGGCCCGGACGCCCGGGTAAGGCGACGACCACTTCATCATGGTGGCATCGACCCTCAGATCGCGGCCGTAGAATTCGCCGCCATAGAGCTTGGGCCCGAGTAGAAGCCTCTGCATGCGCTCACGCATCTCCGACGGAAAGTTCCAATCGTCTGTGTGAAACTGCAGCGACTCGGAAACGATGGCGAGTGCTTCCTCCTCGGTCATGGCGTTGATTTTGGACAGGATAAAGTCCCCTTCACCATTGGGCGCGAGTGTGTCCAGCATCTCGCGGGGGATCTGGTCGCCATATCGTTGCGTCGTGGTGGGAATCTTTTCGGCGTCAGGAGCCGAGTCCGCCACCTGCATCTGCACAGCATCTTTGCTTTCGGACATGATGGTTCCCTAACGCCCGCCCGCCTGCCAACCCGCTGCAAACTCCTCACAGACAAAAACTTCTGGCGCCAGCAGCCGGTCCCAAGCTGGAGTCGTGGTGTAGGTGAAGTCAGTCAGCAGAGGCAGCAGCGAAGACGAGAAGAAACTGCTGGGAGAGGAGGGCAGGCGGGCCGGCGCCGCGATAAGCATGGCAGCTAAAATGCCCGTGTTCGTCCCTTTGCATTGTTTGCGTGTCCGTCTCCAAACAGAAAGACAGAGATGGCGGGGGATAATCTAGACGAGGGAAGGGTACTTAGTTTGTAGCGCCTCCCCGCATGTAACCACACTCTCCATGCTTTCCCGCAAAGACATCTCTGCTCGTTGCATCGGCTCCCTCCGCATGACCTCCTTCGCCTCATCGCTAATTGGTCACCAATCCTTGTGCACCGTGAAAAGAGCACGAGAGGCATCCGGTGCTCTGCGCTGACGGAGCCGCTTGTGGTTCAGGGACGTCACCCAGGACAACGCCGCCACGGTTCGGCCGAGAAAAAACGCCACCCGCGCAAGCCCGTCTTGACCCTGTACGGTCTTCTCCCCGCTTCCCCGCATTCAAGATGAAGCGGGTGCCACGTCTGTCAAGTTTTTCACGGCTGGGGCCTATATCAGGTACGCGGGCGTCGAGAGCCCCCAGCTCTCTGCGGGTTTCATGACTCGAGCTCGCTTGTTCTCGAGTTGAGTTAATTTATAATGGCATTGGGCGCAGTAGGTACACTCATAATCATGCTGCAAACACCAAAACAGAGCCGCTCTAATCCAAACGATCCTTGCTGGCATGTCTTGTGTTTTCTGAATCGGATGCTCCAAGTCTCCCTCTCGTCTCTGACCCACTGTCAAGCTCAACGACAGATGTATCCATGTTCACCTGAAATCTCTTGCCTCGCCATGTGACTGTCGTGCCGCACAGCACGGCCCAAGTCCAGATCGGTAACGCCAAAGCCTCTCGCCCAAGCCAAGCCAGGAACCATTCGGGGAACCCCCGCCGTGGCAGGCCACCTTTGCTGGGAGTGCCACGAACGAACCGCGGACTTTCCTGGTCGACTTGGACACTGCTTCCCGAATGTAGAAGCTTGAACGTATGCCAGTCGAGAATCATCCAACATGTCACAGCAAGCAGCCAGACGACAGCCATGGCCCCCCATGTCTGCGGAATGCCCATGTTGTCATGGAAGCAAGGTAAAGTGGTGACAGCAAAAGCAAAGTATGCGCAGCAGAGGAACGACTCCACACCCGGCTCAACAAGAGTAGCTGCCAACACGGTGAATTTTCTTGCTCGCAACCAGCGACAACGGCGCGCTGCATACGATGTCACCGACATGCCTGCCATCGGTTGGATGACCAGGTCCCCCCATAGGATCCCGTGATTTAGAAACCCCGGGATATTCGACCTCCAGAGCAAATCGCCGATCAGATGATCTTCGCAGATATTAAATGAAAAGTAATCGACACCAGTTCGCTTGTTGTCGCTTTTGCGGAAGACGCGATTGCTCTCCGCCGTTGTCACTTGGTCAAGGTGCGCTCTACGGAACATGTTGCTCTTCCCTACAATACAGGGGGCGACGCCGACCAAATTGATGGCACCGTAGAACTTGACGTGAGTTGTTGCGAAAAACATCTCGTCGAGCCGACCGCCTCCATGTCGAGACACGCGGGCCAGGAAGTCCTGCATCGATGATTTGGCTCCGCGGGATGCAGCCGAAGCTGGAGGACAAGTCACGGAAACGTGGCCTTCCTGTGCCCCGGGCTGACGATAGTCTGCTATGTCAATGAGCAACGGCATTTGGTGGACGAATTTGTAGGGCTTGGCTGGCACGCCAGCTGCTGTGTATCCCATCAACTTGTCAACCATGCGCCCAAGCACACCGCGGGCAACCCAGACGTTGCAGTCAATTATCCAGACAATATCGTCCTTCGCTTCGCGGTATGCCCTGCTAATGTTGCGGATTTTGGGGTTGGGGCCCAAAGAGTGAACTTCGCCGTGTTCCCCATGTAGCAGCGGGTCTTTGTCCTCGATAAGAATCTGGGCGTCGTGATCTGGAAAATCGCTGACAAGTTTCCGTAAGATGGCAAGGGCTGGATCTGACTCGCTTTCGACGCAGAGGCGGATTGATATCCTATGGACAGGATAGTCTTGCTTGAAAGTCGAAGCGATGCACTCGTATAGTTGCGGCTCAAGACCTTTGACAGGTCGAATGATGGTCACTGTAGGTGCGTCTTGTTCGAGACGAGGTGATGTAGGAGGCGGAGGGGGTTTCGAGAAATGGCGAAAGCTGGGGCACAGGTGTCAGCAAACCGCCAGAGACAGCTCCCAAGGGTATGCAGACGAGTTATCTCACATGGCAGTGATACCAATGCTCTGGACAAAAACCACAACAATGGCCCAAACGAGGCAGGCTAGAGCTACCGTCTCTGTGAACGAAGTCATTTTAAAGCTTGGCTAGACGGCATGGCGCGTTTCGCGGTGCACGAACGGCGCTCCAGACGGGCGTGCCCTAGACTGCCTCAGCCGCAGGTAGAGGCGGAGAAGAATGCTGAAAGATAATGCTGAACAAGTAAGCTGGTGTTGGATAAGTACATGATTGTGTCCCCGGGGTGTATTTTTTTGTGAAGTCGGCAGTTTCGGGGGTGGCTGACTCGAAGGAAGGCACGAAGCCGTGGTTCTACCTGTGTCAGCTTGGGTCTGCTAGTCGCTAGGTGCTTCATCACCCCACTGTCGTGTCCGCTGCACAGGGGCGAAGGCTGCCGGTGCTGGACCAGTCCAAGATGCCCGGGTAGACGTGATCACGGCCATGGCGGCGGCAGAAAGGGTGGAAGATAAAATGAAATGACGGCACCCCGGCCCGCCCGCGACGGCATACTCGCAATTGGGTGCGATCCTGAAGAATGTCAAACGCCAAATGGAGCCTCGTGGCTGCACGAACCATGCAGGCACAACCCGTGCTGCAACCTTGATTGCTCAAAGCTTGGGCCCAAAAGTGGGTTTCAGCTCCATTTTGGACGGTCCCGTGATCCCACCGGCAGCAAGCGAAAGCTCCAGCACGTTGAAAATTCTCTCTGGCACGTCTCGTCGACAAAGTGATTACCTTCAGCATCTGAACATTTCTAAACCTCTGGTCTTGCAAAGGGCTTCAGTTTGGCTCGCTTTCCGAGCCTCGTTTCACAAGCCATGTCGTGAAAAGGTGAGCTGCTTGACAAAATCATATCTTCGAGTCTTTTTTTTCACTCCCCCCCTTCGCTGCAATGATGACTACCTTTACACTGTGCTTAGAGGAATTCCCATTCATTTGGACCTCAGTGATTGCCTGTTTATAGACTACAACGGTATCTGATGCAGCTGTCATTGACCCATTGCTTCTGACATCTCTTGTCGGACTTTGTCATGAATCTTCGCAGCCTTATTAATGTTGTTTAGGCACAATGTAGCCAGCTCGCCATGACTGGAATACAGACGCAGACCAAAGACAATTGCCATCTCATGGCTACGCCGGCACCCTCTAGCACGATGAGCGACTCTCCCAAGAAGAAAGGGCCGTCGATCCATCAAATTTATTCTGTTCCAGCCCCAATTCGCACATTCCCCCTGCCCGCATTTTACCCAGACAATCCCGTCTCCCTTTTCGCCGTGGCCTATGCTTGGCTGCGACAGACAATATTCCCGCCGCCTCCAGAACCTTCGGTAGTTCACCAAGGAATATGGTCCGAGGCGACCAACTCTGTCCACATTACAGACGAAAGGTCCGTCAGAGCATTGTGGGAACAGGGCTTTTACGGCAAGGGGTCCTTGAGCCGGAGCGAGCCGAACTGGCTCAAACGTGAGCAGGTCCGCAGAGGACAGCAGGACGTGCATGTCAGCGAGGTCCTGACTCTTCAGCGAAGGGAGGAGCGTGCTCAGGCGAAATGGGAGCGAGCGAGAGTGGAACAAGAGGCGATTCGACAGACAAAGCTCAGGGAGGCCCAACTGGCCGGGGCAGAGACGAGGTCCAGAGTTGACATTCTGCTACCAGGACCTCCCAGAACTGCTTTCGCTGCTCCGGTAGGGCCACTAGAACTGTTGTCCCTCCCCAACTCTACCGCTGAAGCCACCAGCATTGTGGCATCGTGTGGCGTCCATGGACCTCTCAAAACGGCAGGTCCAGCGTCCGAAGGCGACGTCATTTCAGAATCAGCCGACCTCGTGCATGATGGCACAGCAGATGCAGACCTCAGGCATTGGAGACAGGAAATTGGCAGGACAGCTGGCATTAGTCAATCGCGAAATCTTGGAGCGGTCCAGGACGGCACAGATAAGTCAAATGCCCAGCCACAATCATTCGTCTCAGAGACGGGGTCATCGCACAGATCTATCGGAGAGAAGCCTCTCCGACGTCAAAAGAGCGTTCGCTTTTCTCCCCAGGTTGAATCTGCCACTTTCAACCTGACAGATCCCCCCAGCCCCGACCGTTCGCCCAATGGCGGGGTCAAACAGCCTCTGCCAAATGGCGAGGCTGGTAATTTTGTTGCGGCTGAAAAGGCCGCGGAGGCTTCTTCGCCATCTGGTAGCATCGCGCCAGATCAGGCCATCATCAACAAAGAGCATCTTCAACTGATGCCTGAGGAAGCTTTCTTCCTGATGTTTGGCTTTGGAGCCCTCTCGGTTATCGATCCGGCATCTGGTAGGCACCTTTCGGTAAAAGAACTCCTTCTCCTGTTCCGCCAACATTCCTACTTCCCCCCGCGGCGCGAGCCTGATGATGCAGACCTGGAGCCCGATGATGGCTTCCTCGTACACTATGCTGTGTATCATCACTTCCGCTCTTTGGGATGGGTTCCCCGAGGAGGCATCAAGTTTGGCGTGGACTGGATGCTTTACACGAGGGGTCCGGTGTTTGATCACGCTGAATTTGGCTTGATGGTGATTCCATCGTATTCGGATCCGTGGTGGAAGGCCAAGGGCAAGAAAGCTTCTTCCAAGACGTGGCCATGGCTGCATAGTGTTGTTCGTGTACTGTCTCATGTCATGAAGAGCCTGGTGCTCGTCTACGTTGAGATCCCGCCGCCGCCGCAGTTCGAGGCGACAATGGACCGGGGTTTTGCACAGGCGATGAAACTCTACAAAATTCAGGAGATTATGGTGAAGCGTTGGTCTAGCAATCGCAACAGATGAAGCATTCTGAGTGCTGTGGTTGGTCCTCGATGGAGAAATCCAATCAGCTTGTAGTAACTGTATGTTGAGGCATCTTGCAAGCAAGCAAGCAATCAGAATTGGACATGGATTTGTGAAAATGGCGCCGTGGTGGGGTCTCGACCAGGCAAAGCTGCCGCTTGCCGAGGTCCGGCGGGGGACCGCGGGGCCCCTTCATCCACATCTGCAATGCGGCCGGAGATGAACGAAAGCAAGTGGTGGCTTTTCGGTCCAGCGGGACGTCGTGGTCCCATGGGGCCGATGAACGCTGGACCAGAGACCGTTTGACGACTCGCTCGTCGGTCAACCTGGCATGTCATTGTGATGCTGCCTGCAATCCTCGCGCCAGCTCGGGCGGTCTCGCGATGCGCAACATATGTCGCGCGCTCAGCTCCACGAGCCCTCTTGCACCAATCCGTCGCAGCTTCAAGGGAAATCAAGCTCCAGGGCGGCCGTGTTACCGAACAGCGAGCCTCGGCTCCGTTGCGATACTGGCCAAAATACGAAATCCCTGAGGGCACGCCACAGCTTGTGTACGAGCCGAACGAGGCCTCGACCTTGGGCGGCCCCATTACCGTCTCCTGGACCAAGGACCTCCTCTTTGTTCAGGACACTTCTGCCGCCGTCGCCGGAGGGGCAGGAGGAGCGAGTAGCAGCCGCAGACGCAGGGCTCTCAGGCCCGCCACTATTCGGGACAGCTGCGCGTGTGCTTCGTGCAAAGATGTCTCGTCGGGCCAGAAGAGCTTCGCGTCGACCGAGATCCCCCTCGACATTGGCATCAGCCACGTACGCGCGACCGACGACGGCCTCGCCATCTCCTTCTCCAACGACATCCCGCGCTTTGGGCCCGAACACGAGACGTTTTATTCGTGGAACGCCGTCCTACCGCCGTCTCGCTGCCCGCCGTCCTCCTCCACCTCCTCCTCCCCGTCGTCGTCACTAGGCGAAGCCTCCTTGCTCCCACGACGAAACGCGATTCTGCGCCGCACGGGCGTCCAATACTGGGATGCCAAGATCCTCTCACAGCACGTCCGCAAGATCAAGTATGCCGACTTTATGGCCGATTCTGCCACTGCTGCTGCTTCTGCTGCCGATGATGGAGGAGGTGGTGGTGGTTTCTCCCCCGCCTTTTGGGATGTCGTGATTGATCTCTGCCGCCTGGGAATCGTCTACCTCCGTGACGTGCCGCGGTCCGAAGACGCCGTCGAGCGCATCACGCTGCGCATCGCCAGCATCCGCGAAACGTTCTACGGGCGCACCTTTGACGTGCGCGCCAAGCCCGACGCCGAAAACGTGGCCTACACGAGCGGCTACCTCGGCCTGCACCAGGACCTGTGCTACCTGTCGCCGCCGCCCAAGATCCAGGTCCTGCACTGCCTCGACAACTCGTGCCGCGGCGGCGAGTCACTCTTCAGCGATGGCGAGCGCGCCGGCCGCCTGCTGTGGCCGTACGTGACCAGCAGCCTCAAGCTGGCGCCGCTGGCCGACCACAAAGTCCCCTACCGGTACGACAAGCACGGCTACTTGTACTACCACGCGCGCAGCGTCATTTCTCACGAACACGACAACGACAACGACTACAACACTCCCGGCCACAGCGATGGTGGCGGTGGGTATGACAGGCGCGGTGGTTTCGCAGGCGTGTACTGGAGCCCCCCTTTCCAGGGCCGCTACGACCAGCACCACGCAGCAGCATCTTCGCTGGGCATGGATCTGAAGGAGTGGATCGCGCCGGCCCGCGTCTTCGAAGAGCTGATCAACAGCAGCGACGCCGTGTACAGCTACAAGATGCAGGAGGGCGAGTGCGTCCTGTTTGACAACCTGCGCGTCATGCACGGCCGAAACGCGTTTGACACCACCAAGGACAAGGCCGATGGTGGTGGTGGCACGCGGTGGCTCCGGGGCGCGTACATCGCCGCTGAGGACTTTTACAGCAGGGCTGCCCACATCCCGTCCCGCCAGGCGGACATGTACAGAGGCACAGGGGAGTGGACGCCGGCAAAGGCCCAGAAAGAGTTGGCCGAGGGCGAGTGGCACGCTGACGTGCTGGACAAGGTCAAAAACCTAGATCCGACGATTGCAGCGTGATGTACAACCCGTATCATCTCAGAATCCATCGGTAGAACACGAGAGGCATTGCAGAAACGGGTGGTGGGGAACAGAGACGGTAGAGAGATCCATCAATCATCTATGAAACATTCTCCTTACTACAAAACGCATTCTGAATGTCGCCAGGCTGTGATGCATTAAAGATGAGGAGAGGTGGGGGGGGAATTGCACCGTCGAACTTGGCAGACTACAGACTACCAATGCTCTCGGTATCAGACAGACAATCTAGACTTGCCCCCCGAGTCCCTTTGACGTATGGCACTTTGGCCCGTGAACCTCCACTGCTTCGAACCATCGTGCTTATGCAAATGTACCGCCTCGGCATTAGGAACAGCCCAAAAGGAGGAAGGGGTTGACATGTTCCTTGCGTCCAAAGTAGCTGCCACCTGCAGCCTCACCACTTCTTTGCCTCGACGCCATCTGGGGGATTGGCCGTCAGAGTGCGGCTGCCTACGTCGTTCCAGTCGGTGCTGAGCGTCGTACCGTTACTCTCAGTGAAGCTCTTCATCATGGCTCGCTTCTGCTCGTCCGATGCATCCTTGTACAGGGTCCGGAAGAATTTGTTTACATCGTTTACGTCTTCATCCTCATCCACCTCGAGCTTGTCCCAGTCCTTGGGTCCACTGCGCGACGAAGTTGGGTACGCTGGTCCAGCAGCCTTTACAGCTGCGTCGTCCCGAGATGTATTCTTTGCTGAAACCTGGGCCACCGCTGCGGTCTGCTGCTCTTCGGTGGAATCCCCCTGCTCTGCCCGCGCCGCCCGTTCCTTCAGCTGCTCCCAACTTTCTCTGGAGGAGAGGATTCGGTCAGCAGCTGCTTCGTTTCTCATCATCTCTAGTGTGTGAAATAGGGCTTACTTTTCTACTGCGGCATCGACGGGCTCGTCTGCTGCTTCTTTCAAGAGTTGAGGCCACTTGCTAGGCACCTTTTTGACAAGACGCAGCTCTACTTTGTTCGGGGTGACCGAGTAGCTAGATTTCGGTGCCTCGATTGGCGCATATGTTTGAAAGGAAAATTCCTTTTCCTTGCCATTCGGCCAGGTAAGACCAGTCAGTCGCGCACCGTCCTGCAAAAAATATACTCTCAAGTTGGTCTTTGTTCCCTTGCTGAAAATAGACACCGTGATGGTACTATCCGTTTGAAAGTCCTGTAATCGGGGTGGTGTGTCGTTGCCAACGGCAGGCTTTTCAGCGGCGACGTTGGTGTTTTGGGGTACGTCTCCGGTGCCTACTTTGAAAGTGTTTACGATGCCTTCATTGAAATCAACTCTGGTGCCTTCATTGGGAGTAACTCTGGTGTTTTCATTGACAGCAACTCCGGTGCCTTGATTGAGAGTGAAATCTGCAAGCTCCTTTACCGCAGGTTTCACGTCGACTGTCGCCTTTCTCGCAGGGTCGTCTGCCGGCAACTTGCTCATGGCGAAGAGTATTTGAAGGCGCATGGCGCTTGCCAGTCGCCACTCCTTGCCGATGTTCGACTGGCTGCTTAAGTTCGCAAGCGCAGAAGGGTCTGCCCATGAGTGCTTGGAATGCTCTTTGATCTCGAGTTTCACGGCATCAGCACTTGCGGTCCAGAAGCCATGTTCATCCGTATGTTGAGCCCTGATATCCTCGGGTTCTACTACAGGAAAACCTTCGCAGAGCCGCATCGCGTAAAGACAGCAGCAGTCGGCGTTGGCATACTGCCCAAGACGCATGTATGCCACCCCACGTCGGTAATGTGATTCAATCATCAGCGATCGATTGCTGCGTTCGTATGCCGTGTGGAAGGCAAGGTTAGCGTCATCCAGAGATTCTTCGTCCCGTTTCAGTTGTTGAAGCGCTTTGGCCCGAGCCAAGAGCCATGATGGATTCTTGGACACCTTCAGCGCCTGAGATAGCTTGTCGATGGCCTCCTCCCATCTCTTGGCTTCGAAAGCTTCCAAGCCCTGGTTGGCGATTGTAATGTGCGACATGACTGAGTCAATTATGAAGGTGAAATTGGGCCCGCGAGCGACTGACGGATCCCAGTTCGCGAGGTGTATTGTTTCAGATGAATAGGACAGTCGAGGACTCTGGCGGGAGAGTTTTATCCCCTCGCGCTGCCTGATCAACGCCTGAAGTTGAACATAAACTACGAAAGACCTGTATGGTTGTTTTGGTGGTCAAGACGATTCGATGTGTTTCCAGAATTGAGTGGTGCAACACCTCGGTGGGGCAGAAGACCAAAGGTTATTCCCGATTCCCGCCAAAGTTAGGTGCCGTGGTGGCGCACCCACCAACCAGGTTGACGCCAGTAGGAAGCGGGCGTTGCGCCACGCTCGAGACGAAGGTATGAATGAATCACGCGCACAAGATGCTCCAATCACAGTCCTCCTGCAACCGTTGATCAGAACAACGATCGAGACTTACAGGCCATTTGAGAATCCATGTACATATGTTCCACGTCCAGCGGTGGGCCTGCGGCCGAGGTGGGGAGGCAAGTATTGCACATCTTCAGTGACTGATTGCCAGGTCCGTTGCGACGTATTATCATCTATTCTGTTTGTTCTTCTTTTCTGCCCCTTTCACTCTCGATCCTGGTGGCCTTTTCGATTCACAGCTGCCTCCAGATCTGATTGACCTGAGCAAGCGAGAGGCCGATCCTTCCATCCTGCCACGCCATCTATTGCACCTGGATCTTCAAGTTGGGGTACTTCTTCGAAAACAGCCCCAGCGCCATAATGGTGAATGTGAACTTGTAGTTCGGATATGAAATCATGCAAGACTTGTTAAAGACGCCCTCAATCGCCTCTTGCGGCCACTCGCCATTGGCCTGCTGTCTCTCCATGATGAGCTTGACACCCTTCTTGAGCGGCTCAACGTCCGGGTAGTCGGCCTTGAGGAGACCGATCAGGGCGAATGCCGTCTGCACCACAAGCGAGCCTGTAGGGTGTTCATGGTACTCCATGGTTTCACATGCCTGGTGAACGTCAGCATTTGCAGCATAATGGTGTAGTGCGGAGGGAGACTGGCATACCTTGTAGCTCTCTGACCATCCACCGTCTGCCCGTTGTTTGGAGATCAAGAAATCGCATCCCCGCTTCGAAATTTGGCTGTTGGAGTATGTCTCGCCAATGCTAGCCATGCTCTCCAAGGCGAACATGGTTGCGTAGGTGAAGCAAATGCCCCAGCTGCCGTACCAACTGCCGTCAATCCTCTGGTTCGACTTAATCCAATTCGTCGCCCTCTGAATGAAGAGCCTGACCTCCTTGTTTCTGTACTTGGGCCAGTATTTGTTGAACAGCGACAGAACAGTCACGCAGGCCGTTGTGCATTCCGGATAGTCATACTCAATCATAATCCTGCCAAAGACCTCGGCCGCATTAAAGGTTTCCATCCATTCGCCGCTTCTTCGGGCTTCGTATGACGAGCAGGCGCCGTTGTCGTTTTGGTAGAGGAGTAGGGTGTCAATAGCATCGAAGACGCGGTGTTCGTCCAAAACCTCTGGATATCCGCCAGGCTTTTGAAGGAGCATCACGGCTTTGAGGGACTCAGAAAGACAGTCGCTAACGCAATAGCCCTGATCCCGGTTGCTAAATGGCCAGCCCCCTTTGCGCTGTTGTCGATAGCACTTCTCCTGATCGACACAATTGTCGCGGATCTGTTGACGGTCCAAGTAGTGCAAAGCCTTGGTCAACATGGGGCGCCATCGCTCGTCCTTCTCGAGGCCAGCTGCCGCTACGGCCTGAATCGTGAATGCCGTGTCCCAGCATTGAACCCCGTTTGTGCCGTTACAGAGCATGCCTTCGGCGTTGACCCACATGAATTCGTCCAGTCGTTCAATGTGTCGTCTGGTGCTGAAAGCGTCAGGCCCGTCTCGAATGTAACACACCATGGTGTTCATTGGTGCATTGACAGGCGCAAGATCGGCGTAATCCGTATTCGCATCTTCCATGTCGACCAGTTGGCTGACCCAATCCTCCGCTCTTTTCTTGAGAAAATTGGGCCGCAGCCATGCAAGCCACACGTTGACGAGCAGCCAGTTCATGAGATTCAGCAACCAAGTCTTTGGGTGATAATTGTCCCCAGGCGCAATGCTGTTCCGATGAGCGGCCCATTTGATTTCGGCATGTGGCTGGGTGAACAGCTCATCTTTCAAGCCTCGAGTCGCCTCGGACTCCTCGCAGCTCCATTGCTTCGAGTAGATGTAACTCATTGGCAGGAACACTTGTCGCATGTGAATCCACCACCGCCAGGGCGCGACAGGGACCCAGTCGGGCAGTAGCCAAACTTCCGGCGGCACAGGATTTACAATCTCCCAACCAACGACACCCAAAGTCGCCAACCAGAACTTCGCCCAGTGAGGCGCATGTGTAGCGCCACCGAGCTTGTGCAGGGTGGTGCGAGCCTTGACCATCATTGGGTCCTGGGGGTCAACGCCGACCAGTCGCAGCACCATGTAGTTCAGTGTGATGCCAAAGACTGTGCTATCCCCTTCAATGTGTAGGCCCCAGCCACCGTCCTTTGGATGTGCTCTGGCGGCGAGGTAGTCCCTGATGGCCGTTGCGTATGCAGGAGGGATGGGTGTTTTGGTTACGTGCCAGCTCACAACAACACCCGCCAGTAGAAACATTGGGCCGCCATATTCGCAAGCCCAATGGCCTGAAGGCATTTGCAGCTTCTCGTAAAACTCGAGACCGTTTCTCACGGACTGCGATGGGGTTTCGGGTTTGGGCAAGGAGGGGAGGTTCTGTGTTCAATTGTACAAATGAGCCAAAGTCCCGGTATGCAGATTGTGACCGCGCAGGCGTCTAAGGAAGCCATCTCACCAAATCCAGCCCCAGGAAATACTTCTCGGGAAGACTCTGAGGCCATTGCTTGGCGGCTTCTTCGTCCGACAGATAATGCCACGTATGCCGGCTGTCGTCGTCTCTCAATCGCCATCGCGTCGGATCAGTCTTGGCTCCAATCTTTGGTTTCTCGGGGAAAGCTTGGGCTTCTCCATCAGGGCGGCGACGAGACTTGGCCGAGCCAACGTCTCTACCTGAAGCAACTGCCATCTCAAAACGGCGGCAGGAGGATGAGCAGTATGAACTGGCTTGGATATGAAAAGTCCTGCAAAAGTCAATGGCATTGTCGAGAATCTGCCAGACTAGGGCCAGGGTTCATTGTTATTTATCGAGTAATTACGGGTGTGAGCAGTGGTTACGACATGGACCGGAAGTTTCAGACTAGCCGATGTCCCGCCTACCACAATCAGGGGCCCACCCGCATTCGCCGCTATGATTTGCCTGTCAAATCGCCGACAGTTCGTTGGGGCTTGCCTGATTGGCGAGTCTGAAACTGGCTGCTTTATCTTGGGTTCTTGGTACGACCGGCATGCTCGAGAGAGACATCAGACGACACCGACTTTGTACGCGTTCGTCAGCCTGCATTCTTGGATCCATTACCACCCACCCACCCAGACGGCTTGCGCCCGCATTTCCGAGATCGCTGTGCACCAGGACGGGAGGATCTACGCCAGCGGCACATCCTGTACAGTGCCTGGTACATAAAGGCCCACGAGACCGGGGTCATGGATGGCCCATGGCAAGTAAGGCAGGACACCGGTCTGGCCATTTCGCGAATCGAAAACCTCCTCGAGTCACTCGTCGACGATCTCGTTGCTCTGCAGTCGCCGACTGTTCATCTCAAATCCCGCAGTAGTCCAGATTCCGTGAGCCAGAGGCCAGTGAGATTCCCCGGCCGCACAAAGAATGAGGCTCGAAAATTCAGTAACTTTATCCGTGTCCCCTCTTTTGCGCTCAGACCTTCATGCCACGCACGCAAGCTGACAAAATCAGCCCGATTGGTCGTGATCCTGCAACTGGCCCACGACGCACTCGTTTCTGGCAATATCGTGACCAAGCGGTTGGTGCAAAATCGAGGCGATGAAACTTGGACCGTGAAGGAGCTTACCGTGATCAAAGCAACATATTCTATCAGCATCAGGATCTTTTCGAAACCCAAAGTGTGGTAGATGAGCTTGTGGACGACATTGCCAGGACTTTGGGTCTTGATCGTGGCGACATGAACATTGTCAGTACATGACATTATCATCAGCTCCAAGGCTAAGACGCAGTAGGTAGCATCAGCCAAAGGCGTCGTTGCAGGTCGGTTGAGGATCCACCTTCGCGACGGCACAGGGTTGGATGCATCACATGGGGATACGGTAGCAGCCCAAACAAAACATTTTTGCGCAATTTGCCTGACCACGATAGGGTTGCATGATTCCCGCTTCGAATTGCGTCCAGAGCTTCGATGTTGGGCCAATCAGGTGGGTCCTTGTTATCGAGAAAGATGTTTGTGAGACTTTGCCTTCGCACAACAGATCTGCAATTCTGACAACTCGTCAGGCGACGTTTCGCTCTCTCGCGTCTTCAAAGTACTGGCAGCATGCTACGTGCGGAGAAGGTCTGCTGGTCACGGTGCGCAGCCATCGTCAAGGTTATTGTTGACCACAACTGTCGGCTGATGTCCATAGGCAAAGGGATATCCGGATATGGCAACCAGGTCCTTTCTTCATTCTCTCACAAAACGACTGCCTAGATTGCCGTTCCTCATTCTGGTAGATTTCGATCCCGATGGTTTGCAGATATACCACTGTTATAAGCACGGCACCGGCAACGTCCTCGACGATATGACTGTGTCCAATGCATCCATGAGATTGGTGGGGATCAAAGCGTGCCATTTCATGTCTGAGTCTGTGCTCCGCTCGACTCTGGTTCACCGCGAGCCTGCTGCAATCGACACCTCAGACGTGGCCCACGAGAAGTGGTGGGACTCGTCGATCGGTTCCTCAACAACAGCAAACAAACTGTCATTGAGAGACAGGAACATGATCTCGAGCATGCTACATCGAATTGCCACGAAAATGGATGCAAGTCTGACCACGGGTATAATCAGGCGCGAGTTGCAGATCATGCAATTGCTAGGTTACAAAGCCGAGATTCAGCTCCTAGATGACCACGGGGACCTGAGAGCCTGGCTCAACTCCGAGATAGAGGCTGACATGATGACGACTGTGTGAGCATGGGTGAGAATGGTGATGGTCAAATGAGTAATTAGTCGGGGAACTGATGGGCGTATTGTGGAAGCAATGGCGGAGATGAATGCTGCTACCCTGTACTTGAATCACAGTGCGTAAATCGCGGGGCAAATATACGCACCGTCCCCTCACCAAGCCGCGTAGTGGAACAGAAATTTTTATGATGCCAATGAAATCTCACAGTGAAAACCTCCGCCAGTTTCCAGCCATGGCGCCTCGCCTTTCTGAGGACGAAGTTGACGATATCTTGTACCTTTCCCGTGTCGGTGATAACGGAGACTTGTCAGACTTCCTCAATGCTCTCGCTGAGCGAGAGAAGGTTTCGTTGGCCGACATCTTAATCACAGCCAAGAATAAAGCCAAGTCTACCGGTTTGCATATGGCAGCTGGTAATGGCCATTTAGGTAAATTTGGTCGTCCAGCATTCGCCTGTTTGACCTCTCTCAACATGTCCGCAACAAGCACAGCTGACCATACCTTAGAGACGGTGCGAACACTGCTACAATGCTTCGATGGAAAGCCCAAGGAAGAGAAACAGGCCTTCGTGGATGAGGCCAATGAGCACGGAAACACGGGGCTGCACTGGGCTGCGTTGGGCGGTCATCTCGACACTGTCAAGCTTTTGATGGAGCATGGCGCATCCCCGGCCTTGGCCAACGAGAGCAATTACGTGCCTCTGGACCTGGCTAACTTGAACGACAAGCGCGAAGTTGCCCAGTTCTTCCTGAGTACCGTGGGAATGCTCGAGGATGGTCACGGGGACAGCGGCTTGGCCAATGCGACCCAATCAATAGACTTGACTGGGGACGACGACGAGCACGGCGAAGCAAAGGCAGCATGAAACGAAGAGTCCCCCGTCTTTTGTGGCTGTTGCAATTCCAGAGATTGCAGCTGCAGCTGCAGCTGCAACGCAACTATCTGCGGACAAGGATGATGAAGATGGATCTCGCCCGTAATCAGGGAAGACGTCGGGCGCAAGCCACCAGGTTCCAGCAGCCTGCAGAGACTGATACACTCGTCTGAAAAAGTGGAAAGAGACTACAGAATTGCGGGCCGAGGATATCACGCGGCATATGCACGTCAAATGCACCGCCCTTTTCGGCTGCTGCTTTCGTGTCCCGAAGAGGGCTGGGCTGGGGCCCAGGTTGGAACGCTTCCGCCGTCCCTCAAAGCGATCGTCAAGTCAACAAAATTCACTGACTAGTGCAGTACATTTTCTTGAACAATTCATGTCACGGCTCCTGTCCGGACCACTCAGTGTCATTCGGTGTATGAGAAAAATGAAAAGGACCGGCAGCAATGATGAGCGGCGCTCGTTGACATGTGATGAGGATGAAGTGCGTCAGCCAGATCCAGAATACTTTCAGCGCCTGGAAGGAAGGGTTCTATCGAATGCCATGATCCAATTCCAAGCTCGGGCTGTTTGACAGGATGACACGGACATAATCTGAATAAAAGCCTCATGATCCCCACCCCCGATAGACGGTGTAGCTTGCGGCACGGGCAGATGGACTTGAATCAGCCGCCCCCCACCCCAAATCATACCGGAGGAAGGTGCCTTCGACAGCAGACGTGGGGGTCATGTCATGCCGGAGACACGCCCCGGGCGAGTCACAGCTGACAAAGACTCCAAGTTTGCCTCATCATCTTCGTGTTGACTGCGACATTGTCCGGGAGTATATGTCTCTAAACATATGGCGGCATGTCGCTCTCTCTGCACTCGCGGACCGTGTTTCCCTTGCTGTCTGGTTCGCCGCTCGCCGTGTGATTCACAGTCCGACACCGTATCATGAGTGAAAAACTCACCAATGGGAGCAATCACAAGCGAGCAAGCCGCAAAGGCGCGCCCCGGCGGTTCGCCTGCCAACACCCCGGATGCGACAGGATATACTCACGGGCGGAACATCTGCAGCGTCATCAACTTAATCGTGAGGATGTTTCTGTTTGTTTTCTTCTCCTGCCCCATAGCTCTGCCGTGTACCCTTGACTAGTTCCACATGTCAAGAAGCTGAACGCCATCAGATAACCCAAAAGAGATCTATGAATGCAACATCGGCAATTGTAAGCAAAGATTCGTTCGACTGGACCTCCTGGCACGTCACGAGAAGAGACATCGTTTCGCTTTCAAATCCCGGAATCGCAACACCGACCTCGACGTTGAGGGCCTCGCCATTTCGGTGGGCAAAGACCTCGAAACGCACTTTACAGAGGGCTCGACGAGTTGTGACATAGACAACAATGGCTTACCACGGACGTCTAATCTGCCTGCTCCCGGACCTGATGCTAGTTCTTCGCCGATGTCTGCGCCTCGTAAACGATCGTCACGCGTGCAGTGCCAACTACGACCCTCGTGGGTCACATCGACGGAAGCTGAGATGCCGCCTTCTCTCAGCGTTGGTCAAGGCAATGTCTGCAGCACGTACCCGCCCCATCTTTCTGAACCATCTGGCGTGGTCGACTTTGCAGACGCTGTTTATGACCCAGCCATCCAAATGACACAAAGCAGTTTTGCTACCTGGCTTTTCGACCCAGAGCCCACACTCAATGGCAATAACAGCACCAGCTTACCGTTTTTGGACGAGGGTATCGAATTCACATTGAACGAACCCGTGAACTCTCATCAGGGGCCTCTCGGCACCTCATCATCACTAAAGGGTGACTTCTATGAAGATGTGGAGTCCTCCAACTGCGGCCTAACAAAATCTCGCAGCCAAGAGATACGCCTGTGGCTTCAGTCGGTTCAGCGGAAGCAGCTGCAACAAGATGTGCGCAATCCTACAACGGAGCAGAACAGCCCTGAAGCCATGCCGGCCTTGGACAGCAACATGTTTGAAGCCTGCCTCCAGGAGTTTTGGCATATCGTCTCGCCACGGCTTCCTATTGTGCACCAGCAGACTTTCTCTCCCAATGGATGCCCTTTGCTGCTACTTCTCGTCATGATCTCCCTCGGTGCCGCATCGCTGAGGAGTCGTGACATGACTGATCGGCTGCGTGGTTATCGTTTTTCCACGGATGTTATCATCTGCAATGTGCGATGGGAGATTCTCATCTCGGATGGCTCATCACCCCCGATCGTACTTTGGGTTGCGCAAGCCCTGCTGCTTGTTGAACTTTACGAAAAGCTGTATAGCACACGACGGTTTCATGAGCGGGCTCACGTCTTCCACTCCGCGTACATGACGTTGTTGCGCCGTGGCAATCCGTTGACGGGCAACAAGGCCGAGAGTGAAATGTCCGAAAATCCCAATGTCCCATTTTCCGCTTCGAAGCTACCAACGCTGTACAAAAGCATGGACCCCAGAGCCTGGTGGGTGCATTGGGCGGAAACCGAGTCCATGATTCGCGTGGTATATGCCGCTTTCATGCTGGACATTGTCCACGCGGTCATGTTCAGCCATGCCGCCGACATGGTTGCCCATGAAATTCGACTTCCCCTTCCATGTGACGATAGCCTTTGGACCTCGACCAGCCCAGAGGCTGTCCGGCAGCTGGAAGCCAGCTTCAGAATGTACGGCGTCAAGCAAATTTCATTCCTGGACGGCTTGAAAAGCGCACTGCACGGGAAGGAAGTTAAAACCCATGCTTTTGGAAGAATGATTGTCATGGCAGGTTTGCTGAGTGTGGAATGGCATCTGAGCCACCGTGAGGTGCATCTCAAATCGCTCGACCTGCGCGGCTCGTCGACAGAAACACAACACAGGTGGCGTCGCATGCTTCTCGCTGCTTTCGATTGTTGGAAAGGGTCGTTCGATGCAGCCATGTCAGACTCCGTCCAAGAAGGGCCCGGCCATGGTCCGTCGCCGAATGGCCCCATCAACAGCGCCTCGTTGCTCTTTCATCTCGCCCATATCAGTGTCTATGCCGACATTGGCGACTGCCAGATTCTTGCCGGGATTCGGCGGCTGACCGGTCGTCAGGTCTCATCAGAGGACTACATGAATGCTGTGCGTCGCACTGGCAACTGGGCGAGGCAAATGACCACACGACACGCTGTGCTCCATGCCTTTAGACTGCTTTGTGTAGTGATGGTAGATGGCCAAGGATCGACAAAGGCAAGCCCGTTCGCGCCACCCATCATTCGATACTCGATCCGCAATGAGATTGATCCTCACCGGCCATGGATCATGTACCTTGCTGTCCTCGTCATCTGGGCATTTGTGCAAGCTGTGCCGTCTGGGAGGCGCTTTCCAATATCATGTGGTGCAGGGCCGCAGGACAAGAATGCCAGAACGGCCAGATATTTGTCTGCTGTTGCAGCGCTCCCGGATCTGGACGACGCGACAGTGATGACGCTGCATGCGGGCTTACCTGAGCTGTTGGAGGTTACGGAGGCAATCTTGCAGGAGGCAAGCGCGGAGTTGTTGGTTGAAGCGAGGCACAGGTTGGCGTATTGCAGGGAAACGCTCTTGAGTGGCTGCGTGCCATGAAAAGGCCTGCGTACATGGTGAACAACAGCTACTACACTGGATGTGAGATAAAAAGGTATAAGACATGGAAAGCACGGACGGACAGGATGGAATCTAATGCCTGACGCAGCACGCTTAGAAAAAAAAAAGAGTAAAACTTGTAAATGGAATGACATGACTGAAATAAAAAAAATGGAAACAAAGTAAAATTAAAAAAGAAAAAGAAAAAGAAAAAGAAAAAGAAAAAGAAAAAGAAAAAAGAAAAAGAAAAAGAAAAAGAAAAAGAAAAAGAAAAAGAAAAAGAAAAAGAAAAAGAAAAAGAAAAAGAAAAAGAAAAAGAAAAAGAAAAAGAAAAAGAAAAAGAAAAAGAAAAAGAAAAAAAGATAACGAAAAAAAAAAGTAATCCAGATAATAATAATAATGATAATAGAATGGAATATAACAAAGTCGGTCCGTGGGCGAAGAACATTGTATGTGCGATCTCTTTTGCCGGTTAACAGCAGCAACACAGCAGCGCATCGCTGATTGGTAAATTGCTGGCCAGGCGCGTGAGTCGCTGCATCATCAGGATGTTCAGGTGTTCTATCACAATGCTGCTCTCGAGAACAGCATGGTGTGAAAGGGTCTGCGAGCAGCAGAGACCAGACACGGCCCTGTCGTGTCTCTCTGCAGATGGTCTTTGCTTGTTCGTCTTGATGCAAGACGCTCTTCTCTCACAAACACACACACAAACACACACACACACACACACACATACACACACACACACACACACACACACACACATACACATACATGAGGTATACATATATCAGTACGCTTAGGATATACACATCTATTCAAATCGACGACCCCCCCCAAAAAAAAAGGATGGCGCTCTAGTCCAATGTACCAATGATGCTAATCAAGAGAAATCCCGAATTCGCTCGTGTGAGCTTTTTTTTGTGCAAACGCCGTCTGCTATGGCCAACCATTTGTCTCGTTAAAAAACAACACACGCTCGAAATATGCCAAGCCGAGCTGCATCGCTGCCTGACAGGAAGCGGACCTCCAGCGCTCATGAAGCACTCAATGTTTCCACCACAGGCTTGATGGCAGGGTTCTCGCCCGGCTCTAGCTCTCCCTTCATCTCCTTCTCCCCTTCCTCGACCTGCTCTTCAATGGTCCGGCCAAAACTGGGTCCGACAAAGTCGCCGAGGCCGATGATATCGATCCATCTCCAATGCTTGTCGACAACGGTCCCGCTGCGGTCAAAGATGGCTTTGTCGTCGTGAATCCCATCGCTCGAGGTGGGCGACAGCACATCAACCTCGTCTGCGGCAGGATCCGTCTTATCGACAGCAGCGCCTTCGACCAAATCGCCAATGCAGGTGCGAGCTACTGGAATGCCGTTGTCCCTGAAAAGCTGCAGTTGGGCCCTCAGGTTGAGACGCAGAGTTCGCTCGGGCGAATCGGCGTCGAACATCTTTTTGGTGAGCCAAGGGAACAGGATGCCAAAGTCAGATTGGCTCAGATGAGCCGATTTGGCTGCGTAGAAAAAGTTCGGCTCTGGAAGTTTGATGCCACTGGGTCGCTCGAATAAACGCGAGGTGACGGCTTTGGCCGTCGGGTCTGGGGAAAGTAGTTTGGCCTTGACGTGAAGATGCTCGGTCCAATTGTGAAAGGCCTCGGACTCGACAGCAAGCAAGGCAGTCCCGCCGGGCGCGGAAGGCACGTCAGCGTAAATGGGGAGCGGCAATCTCGACAAGGGCCTTGAGTTTGGGGCAAGGAGTGGGAAGCACCACATGTCAAGGAGCAACGTAACGTTCTTTTCCGTGACCTGCTTTCGTATGCTGCTATCCCTGGTCGGCGTGAACAGAGGCTTCTCCATCGCCGCAACTTGGGAAACGTCGGCGTAGTAAGTGCACTTGAGGAACTGATACATGGTCGCCGCCCCAAAGCTATGGCCGCCGAAAATGATGTGTCCAGGTTCATGGACATCCAAGCGGCCAATGAGGTGCTCCAAGGTCGGTGTCGTCAGGTTCAAGTTCGTGAAGGTGCGGCCCTGGTCGATGGCGAGAACGGCATCGTGGATCAGACCAAGCTCCCAAAGGCGTGTGCGTAGCTGCGCTTCGCGAGATGCGTGGACCTCGGGTGTCACATCGTGCCCTATTCTCTCATACGGCACAATGTGGCGCGTGCTGGATGAGAAGAAGCGGCTAGGCCGTTCTGCCTGCCGGATGAAGGACACGACAGCGCTGCCGTCACGATGCTCGGGGCAGACTACAACAACGCCGTGCGAGGCCAACGAGCCAGCAATGTAGGAGTATGAATTTCGCCCTCCTCCCAGGCCGTGAGAGAAGATCATCGTAGGGAAGCGCTTGTCTTTGGTTTCGGGCGTGACAGCCAGCGCATTTTTGTGAACCGGAATCGTGGTGTAATGTAAATGACGAGGAAGGAATCTGTGTTGCCAGCCGTCAGCATCTATCTACCCATACAATGGGCAAAATAATAATAATAAAAAAATAAAAAGAGAAAAAAAACACATCAAAGCCGTCACAGTCACATACGATAGAATGCTGGACAAAGTTGGTCCCATGCCAACGAACTTGGTGTAGGCGGAGACATGATGTCTCTGTGGATTTGGCAGCCAAGTGATGGGCTTCTCATTCGACTCGGCAACAGCGGGATAAAAAATCCTGAATTGCACAGTGGTTATGTCGAGGGTATTCTCCGGTCTGAAGCTGGGAGAGGTCAGATCGTCAACCGGAATCTCGACGTCGACGGTGCCGACTTTGTACGGGCCGGTATAGTCTGGGAAGGCTGGAACCGGACTCAGCCGTGACAGGTATGAGGCCAGCTTCGCCGACGCCGAGGCGTCTGCAGCAGCAGCAGCAGCAGCCATCCCGACCAGACTACGACTCGTCCACTGGAGAGAAAGACGACATTTATGTTTTATCACGATCGATGCAATCGTCGAAGCCGAATTGTGGTGGGGGAGATCGCAGGCGGAGCGGCAACGATCAGTACGTTTGTCGTCGTCAGGACTCGTGATTGAACTGGTGACGGGAAGAAATCTAGGTTGCTAGACTGAAGGACAAAGGGAACTACGTTTTCTGCCATCGACGGCGCATCGACCAGCCTGAGACGAGACTTGTGGGAGTCGGGGCCTCGGTGACGGATGGAAATAAGTCGGGTCAGCCTGCACTACTAAGAAGTCCACGCAGATCTGATTGGTTTCTGCAGGGGTTTGTTGGCGCTAACGGCTTCCGCGCGCACAGTATGACGGGCTATCAGTGACGCAATCACCGAACACAGCCCGTTCGGGGCTTTGGTTTCCGTAAATTTGTGAAAGGTCGCTTCTGACTCGCAATCATGCAATTGTCGGCTTCGGATCGAAGCCTGCAGCCGCCGTTCGTCGGCTGGTCGACAGCGGCGCGGGGGGCTGGCACGCTGGGAAGGCACCATAAATTGGCAATCCAGCGACGGAGTGAGTTGCGTCAGAAGTCAGCCACACACGATGAAAGAAGAATGCCATCACGCGATCATACTCTCCAACGGGCCGAGGTGCTGAAATCTTTCTGTCGAGTTCTACTTCTGGCGACACGCTTCGGTCGGTCGGACAGTTCGGGTGGTGTGGAGACGCGATCGATCGTCCGCGAGCGGGACCGTTTCGAAAATGGCAAGTCGTGCAGTGGCCTCCAAAGGCGATGCCATTTCGAGCCACCTGCTGCCTCAACCTCAAGACTCGGCGAAACGCGCAGTTCGCAGTGGAAAGAGTACCGAGGTCGATGTGGTCAAATCTTGATCTCTGCGGAAGAAGAACCGAGGTAAGGAGTGCAGATAGATGTGCAGCTTGCGCGTGGTGGCATACGATTGTTCCGCAGCGCATGTCGCCTTGCACAAACCTATCTCTAGGTATAAATACCTACCTACGAGGTAGACATACAGTGATGTGCATATATGGCGAACCTGAGACAGCTGCGTGTGAACGACGACAAGTGCTGGGTCCAGTACCCATTAAGTATTCTTGACATGCTCAAAGCCACGCCAAATGCACAGTCGTGTCATCATCGCGACTCTTTTCCCTTGCTTTTCGTATCCAAGCGCGTCTCCTCGGTTGGTCTCGTAGTCCTTCGAGGAAACTTCGGAAAGTTACAGAATGTCTCTGAAGGTTGTCACCATCAGGTAAATGTGACGTCCTCCCGATCCGGCTCGATGACTCAAACAACTTTGGATGACCACGAGGCACCATTGCACAGCGAAGGAGCATGCTCCTGTGCTTGCATATTGTCGAGCTCGCCAAAAAGCGCAGCCCGAGCGATAGCAGCTGCCGCGTTTGCACGGTTCTCATGGAGTTCCATGTGGCCATCGAGGACCTCACAGCACTGCGCGTGTCTTAGGCACATCATTCATCTTTCCTGGCGTTTGGGCCATCCTTTATTGGATGCAAACTTTCCGATAAGGGCCAGCACAGTCGTGAACACGTAGCAGCCACGGCTTCATGTGCGATAGCTGACATCATCATCTGACCCAAGCACAGATGCTAGTCGACAGCTCGTCCTGCTCCGCGCAAAAAGCCCGCCTTCCCGTGAGCCCTGACCTTCGCGAAGTTTAGCAGGCATATTGAGGACACGATATCCTGAGCTGTCGACAGTGGCATGTCCGATTCCAGAATTGAGGATAGTCTGCTCTCCCCAGGCTCCGCAGACGGCATCACAAGCTCGCTGCACATTTTTGACGAACAAGTTAAGCATCTGAAGGCTGCTCTCGAAGCTGCCGACGCAGCGGGCTATCCTGATCCCACACTTCAAGCTGGATGTGACGTGTTCGGCTTGCAGGAGGATGCGACCGTTGCTGGCGATGACAAGCTGGTTGAGTAAGCCGTCGCCCGTGGTAAGGCGTTCCTTGGCGCTGACGCGATAAATTTCTGCATACCTCAGTGTGCACTGCACGTCGGGTTTGGCCAACATCAGCGTCGCTCGAATGAACCGTGGGAACTGCTTGGTTACATCGCCATGATAATCGTGAGTGAGGCTGCGCGCTCATCCGCTGGCGCAAGGCAAAGCGGCTCTGTGGAAAATTGCACGATCCAGGGTTCTCTTTGCTTGCCGGCGGGTTGAATGGACACAACACTTGGGGACAAGTTTGTAGGCTCAGGTCCAGTACTTGATAAGGCATCGAAACGACAGATGTTGGCCTTTGACTATGGCGATCATGCTTCAACGCCGAATGCGTATGTTGAAGGACGCAGAGCACGTTCCATCGTCTTGAGTGTCATCCTTTGTTATCTGAAATAGTATCAAACGACACCATGGACTTCGATAGGACGGCTCTACCCGTGGTCTGATACCCCAAGGGTCCCGATCCACCACAATGGGGCGAACCCATCTATGGCTCCGTCTTGATGGCTTGTCTACCAAGTTGGCAGTCTTGCTCGTGCGAGATCCCCTTCTGTTTGTCAAGGCCCAGTTGCATGGGATGAGCGAGGCACTTTCTGCTTCCAATAGCCATGGAATCCATGTACATATGATTATGTCCATACCTCGGTTGCACATGACCCTAGACTTATCTTGAACCCTACCACTATAATAAATCAATTGCATGATCCTACAGTCACATTTCACTTGTCAAAATTCTACGCTTGGTACTATTGGACGGCCCAAATGACGAGACCCCAGCTTGGCAGCCTCATGGCTTGAGTGTCACTGCACCCTGAAAGGGTCTCCAAGTCCTGTATCTGGTTCAGTGGGAAGTGAAATGCATGTTCGGTTCCGCCATCCAGCCGCCGCGCACAGCAATGCTGAAATGCTATATCCACGTCGCAACCTGAGACTGATGCCAGAACACGAGCACAAGATGTGGCGTCACCAAGTCGTTGCATTTTGGCAGGGCCCGCGAAAATGATCCGCAGGCAGCGTGACTGATGACGCATTCTTGGCAGGATTAACAATTGCACGCGAACCCAACCTGCCATACAAGTCGCGACCTGTCGAACGTCCGACAGTCGGCATTGCTATCAAGATAGCAAATGCCTTTCTCGGATCCATGCGGTGCACTCCAGCACAAAGGGTGCAGTCGTCTTGCTACCAAATGAATGCGTGCGAAGGCAGGGAAACTTGCGATAGGCCGCAACCAAAGGCGGTGGCATTGTGTCCGCCTCCCTGACTTGTTCGACCAGAGAGACCAACGCGAGTTCGGCCACGTTTCGCTTGGGCTGGTAGCTTTTCTCCGACAGAGCTCTCGACATTTGGATCAAAGGCTACGTATTAGACAGAGCGCGCTGGAAAGGAGGGATGAAAAGTTGGTGCCGTCTTCGGGGTCCATTTTAAGGTAATTGGCCCACATTTCGGAGCTGAGATTTGGCAACGCTCGGCCCACGCATCGTTGAAAAGCGCATGAAACTCTTGAAATTCGTCGATCGTCCAATCTGATGGACAGCGAAATCGGACCTTGACGCGTCTTGCGCAAAACGGGGAATTCCTGCGTCCGCGATACGATTGTCCGGGCCCTGTTCCGGATGAGCTGGGCTATGTCCGGCTCATGAGGGGCGCGATGCCTTCGTCGTGAACTTTGTCTGCCTGAGCACTATATCGAGATGGGAAGGGCTCGAATGGTAGTTGCATCCAGACTGGTCGTTGGCAGAACAACCGGCAGAAGTCGACGGACATGATTGCGATTCGAGCTCATATGGCCGAAAGGGATTTCGCGGATCCAGCGTGTCTTGTCGCCGGTTCTTGGCGGGAACAAAGTTGAGTTTCTCTGACTCAAGGCCATGACCGTTGCTTGCGTGTGTATCCACAACCTCCCCCAGCTACCCGATTTTTGAACACAGCTTCGTACCAAATTTCATCGAGCCGCCCTGCAAGCTCGTCAATGGAGAGATCCACTGAGGCATTCACGGCCCAAAGTCTTTATAAACTCAGTCCGTCCCCGGCCCCATTTCCCCATTGCTGCCAGGCGTTCGCTTTCCCCGAGTTCGCCGCCTTGAGTCCCCATTTTACACTCTTCAGAAACTTCGTCGAGGTCACAGGTCATCTTCGTCTGCGGTCTACTGTGACCGACGAGGGAGCGATCATGTCGGGGCCGGACGCTGCCTTGTCTGTCTCGAGCAGCGACAAACATGGTTTACAGACGACCGACGTCGAGACTACAGTTGTCGCCGGTTCTCAGTTCGCCTCCACTTTCCAGGACGAGGATTTTTGGACTCGCGTTGGTCTGAGTCCAAGGTCCTTCCAGAAGAGGCACTATGGCAGAGGCATTGTTGAAATGGACAGAGCCTTGAAGAAACGCCATCTGCATATGATCGCGCTTGGCGGCTCGATTGGAGCAGGTTTCTTCGTTGGTTCAGGAGGTGCTTTGTCCAAAGGGGTTTGTCCACCACTTACCTCCCCCAAAAATGCTGGCGAGCGCAATCCCCAAGCTGACTTCATCAAGGGCCCCGCCTCTCTCTTGCTCTGCTTTTCTATTGTGGGCTTCATGGTTTTCAACGTCGGTTCGTCGTTCATGCCGTAGCGATAGCCGCATCACCACTGACAACTGACAGTTTTTGCACTGGGTGAACTGGCTGTCATGTATCCCATCTCCGGCGGCTTCTATACCTATGCGACTCGATTCATTGACCCCTCATTTGGCTTCGCTATTGGCTGGAACTATCTGTTCCTCTGGCTCGTCGTGCTGCCTCTCGAATTAACGGTGTGCGGGCTCGTCATACAATATTGGGATGCTGAGACGAGTGTCGCCGTCTGGATCACGATTTTCCTCGTCGCCGTCATTGTCATTAATATCTTCGGCAGTATCGGCTTTGCCGAAGAAGAGTTTTGGGCATCGTCGATTAAATTGGCTTCTGTCGTCATCTTTATGATCATTGCGCTGGTGCTCGTTCTTGGAGGTGGACCGAAGGACGGACGGTATAATGAATACTGGGGCGCTCGTTATTGGCACGATCCCGGCGCATTTCGAAACGGCTTTAGAGGGTTTTGCTCTGTTTTTGTCACGGCAGCTTTCTCTTTCACCGGTACCGAACTCGTTGGTTTGGCTGCCGCGGAGACTGCCAATCCGGTCAGATCGCTGCCCAGTGCTATCAAGCAGGTCTTTTGGAGAGTCATTGTTTTTTACGTGCTGGGCCTCTTCTTCGTTGGACTGCTTGTCCCTTCTGATGATCCGAGACTAATCTCCAGCAAGGCCTATACCGACGTGAAGGCGTCTCCGTGGGTTCTGATCGGTTCTTACGCCAAGTTGCGGGGACTTGATCATTTCATGAATGCCATCATCCTGATTTCGGTCCTGTCCATCGGTGTAGCGGCTGTCTTCGGCGGATCGCGCACCCTTACGGCACTGGCACAGCAAGGCTATGCTCCCAAGATTTTCACCTACATCGACCGATCTGGGCGACCTCTCCCGGCCGTCATTGTCCTTATCCTGACCGGACCGTTTGCATATATCAATCTGAGTGCTTCGGGGCCTGCAGTATTCGAGTGGCTGCAGGCTATTTCTGGACTGGCCGCCTTGTTCGCCTGGGCCGGCATTTGTCTGTCGCATATCCGATTTCGTGCCGCATGGGCATACCAGGGCCACTCCGTCGAAGAGATCCCATTCCGTGCTGCCTTTGGAACTTGCGGGTCTTGGATCGGCCTGATATTGTGCGGGGTGGTTCTCGTGGCGCAGGTAGGTCACAAACTTACAATCTGCGTCTTTCTCGTATTGACGTTCCCCATAGTTCTTTACGGCCATTGCCCCTCCAGAAAGAGATGGATTGAACACTATCGACGGATTTTTCAAGTCTTGCCTGGCTTTCCCTATCATGATTGCGTTTTGGCTGATGGGATTCGCATGGAAGCGCACGGGCTGGTTGCCCCTAGAACAGATTGATGTCGACACAGGCCGCCGTGAGCTGGATTGGGAAGAGATCCGGGCCTACCGTGAGCAGGTGAAAGCTCTCCCGACGTGGAGGCGTGTCTTGCACAGAATTTTTTAGCGTCTGTTGATAAGTGTGAATAGAATTTTAGTACGGGTTGAACAGATATGCGCCTCCACACTGTGAATCCGGAGAATGCCGTCAGCGCAGCCATCAAAGCCGTCCGAAGGCAAGCAACGCGTCTTAACCAATGGCTCGGGAACCGAGGCGACCGTGTGGACGACATTTGCGCTCATGCTACAAGTCATGGCTGGTTGTGGTGGATCGATGCTTTTTGGCACGACGGCGACGTGATTGGCCGAGGCATGCCTGCGGTATAACGGCAGTTGCGAAGGACACCCGGCTTCCGTCCCTCCCAGACGAGATGAAAAGACTTGGCTTCAAATCGGCAGGACCGGCATCAGAACACGGAAATGGGCAGATCAGGAGCTGACTAGCACGGGGCGCTGCTCCTTCATGATGGAGCCTATCTTCAACAAACAGCCAGCCGTGAGACAGGCCGATAGCAGCAACCCCACTGAACGAGGAATGTGTCCGAGACGAAGGCAGTGTGACATTGGTGACTGTGACTACCAGGTACCTACTTAAGACGCTGGGACGCCATGCGAGCCGTTGCCACGCGGCCAAGACTTCAGAGCCCAAGCGTGCAACGAATACGATCCATTGTCGAGGTTTCGTGTGGACACGAAGGTGGCGGTGCGACTGTCAGGGCCGAAAGAAAGAAAAAAGGTTGAAACTAGCGTCTCGTCGTCATGATCGGGAGTTCGGACGGTGCGGGTAGCGCGGACCCCGGATTCCGCCTCGAAGTCCACCCAATCACGAAGTGGGTCCCTTGGTCGATAATCAGTTCTGACTGGCTCTCGACGGTACGCCGCTGCCTTCAGAGTCACTGTTTGGGGAAGACGATAAAGGTCCATTTCGGCATGGCAATAAAAGATCCCGTCAGCGTCGTCCCAAAAGGACGCGTATCAGCTGTTCTCGACAATTACGAAGGCATAACGCCTAGACGCCCCAATGGTATAACGCAATGCCCCAGCACGCTCCTCTCAACCTGACATCTGATTCACACGTCTTGTCCTAAATCACAGCGCCTGCCAGTGCGTCAGCACGTTCCCTGAATGATATAGAAAGACATGTCGGAAATCAAAGACAAGCCGCACGTCGATCCCGGCCAAAATGCGCTTGGCGGCAACGGCGACATTGCTTTGAGTGTGAAGTCAGATGAGAGAGGAAAGGAGAAAGACAAGAAGGAGCATCACGGAGGGTACATGGTACGCTATCTGCGTGTCGTCCGTATCAATAGCAAAACAAGACTGACCCAGTTTTCTTAGAGAATCTTCAAATGGGCCGGTTCCGTGGAATACATGCTTCTTAGTATCTCAGCTGTTGCTGCTGTAGCTTCTGGGGCGGCCATAGCGGTCCAAACCCTCGTGTTTGGAAAGTTCGTTACTGTCCTTACTGATTACACGGCTGGCAAGTCGAATGGACAGTATCTGCGCAGCGAGTCGGCCAGCTTGTCGTATGTCAAACCTCGGGAACCTATAAGCACTGCCTCTGTTTCCAATTGGTAGATGTCGTCGCTAACGCATGAAATATGTAGATTATACCTTGTATACATCGGAATTGCGAGATTCGTTCTTTCCTATGTCTACAACTCGCTTCTGACGTATAATGCATACCGGATCGTCCGCACAATCCGCGTTGCTTATCTCAAAGCAGCATTGAGTCAGGAGGTCGCCTACTTCGACTCGGGCGTCGGTGGCTCCATCGCGACTCAAGCAGGCAGTAATGGCCGCTTAATTCAAGGAGGCATCTCAGAGAAGCTCGGACTGACCATACAAGGCTGTGCGACTTTCATCACCGCTTTCATCGTGGCGTTCACTAGCAATTGGAAATTGACGCTGATCGTGCTTTGTATCGCTCCTGCCACTATCATTGTAATCGCGATTACAGCCGTCATAGAAGCTGGCTTGGAGACGAAAATTCTCGACATTCACTCTCAAGGTAATGCATTTGCCGAGGGCGTCCTGGCCAGTGCTCGCACTGTCCATGCATTTGAAATGCGATCTCGACTCGTCAAGAAATTTGATGAATATTTGACGGAAGCACATCAGGTGGGCGACAGGATCTCCATCTTGTTTGGTATTCTTTTCTCCTCGGAATATTGTATCATATATCTTGGCTATGGACTGGCCTTCTGGCAAGGCATTCGAATGCTCGCAAAGGGTGAAGTAGATTCGAGCGGTCAAATTTTCACGTAAGTTCAGACCGGAGAAATGAAAGCGGAACAATCCCTAATGTCGCATGGGCAGCGTGCTTCTTTCCGTCGCTATCGCTGCTATCAGCCTAACATCTCTGGCGCCATACTCGATCGAGTTCACTCGGGCTGCAGCAGCAGCCGAGCAATTGTTCTCACTCATTGACCGACAATCTGCCATTGACCCCTTTGATGAAGCTGGCACAGCTCCGGCAACAGTGGCCGGCCACATCAAACTGGAGAACGTTGAGTTTGTGTATCCAACGAGACCGAATATTAAGATCTTGGACGACTTCTCGCTCGATATCCCGGCCGGAAAAGTCACGGCGCTGGTGGTTTGTTTCGCTCATCGTCATTATTCGGAGATTTGCGACTGACGTATCAACAGGGCCAAAGCGGATCTGGGAAGAGTACAATAATAGGCCTCATCGAGAGATGGTATGATCCGATCTCTGGCAGCATTTCAATGGACGGGCAACGGATTGAGCAACTGAACATTAATTGGCTGCGGAAGAATGTGCGCCTAGTTCAACAGGTTAGTGCCCTGGCAGCCATTCTGCAATCGCGTATCTAACGGTGACAGGAACCCGTCTTGTTTCAAGGTTCTGTCTTTGACAACATTGCCCAAGGCCTCATCGGAACCGAGCTACAGACTGCATCGCGAGATGTGCAAATGGCAAAAATTCAAGAAGCCGCCAAGGTTGCCTTCGCTCACGACTTCATCTCGGAGCTGCCAGAGGGCTACGACACGCAAATCGGCCAGCGCGGCGGTCTTTTATCAGGCGGTCAGAAGCAGCGCGTGGCTATTGCTCGAAGCGTTGTCTCTGAACCGACCGTTCTGCTTCTCGACGAGGCCACGAGTGCCCTGGATCCGCATGCCGAGACTATCGTGCAACAGGCTCTGGATCGCGCTTCACAAGGTCGAACCACCATTGTCATCGCCCACAAGCTGGCAACCATTCGCAAGGCCGACAACATTGTGGTGATGAAGAAAGGCCAGATTCTCGAACAGGGCACACACGAATCGCTCCTCGCCTCGGACGGAACTTACGCGCAATTAGTCAAAATACAGAACCTGGCCCCGAAACCTGTAGAGACAGATTCTGACAGTGACGATCTAGAAGATCCCGTGGAGAAGGGTGACACGGCGGACGCTATGCGGCCGTTGAGTCGGCTGATCAGCGGAGATGTGGCTCGGATGGAATTGCAAAAGGATCGTGACGATTACGAGAAACACAAACAGCTCGGAATGATCGCAGTGATTTTTCGGCTGGTCAAGGAGTTTCCAGAGCTTCGCTGGCCTTTCTTCTTGGTCTTTATCGGATGTCTCGGTGCTTGTGAGTGCGACATTGGAAGGGTTTAATGTACAGATTCTGACTTTGTCAATGCCTGCAGCCGCCGCGTTCCCTGGCCAAGCGCTCCTGATGGCCTACGTTTCCGATGTTTTCGTCCTGACCGGAGACCAAATGATCGACAAGGGGAATTTCTATGCCTCCATGTTCATCGTCCTGGCTGCCGGCTGTCTCGTTGTTTACTTCATCCTTGGCTACGTCACGAATACCGTCGCGCAGACAATGTCACATGCGTACAGAAGGCAGTGCTTCGATGACTTGCTTCGCCAAGATCTTCAATTTTTTGACCGCCCAGAAAACAACACTGGCGCAATGGCAAGCCGCGTTGACTCCTACCCACAAGCCATCCTCGAGCTCATGGGTTTCAATGTCGGTCTTATCCTCATTGCGGTGTTCAACGTGGTTGTATGCAGCGTTCTGGGCCTAGCGTTCAGCTGGAAGCTGGGTTTAGTAGTCGTGCTGGCGGGTCTGCCACCTTTCATAGGCTCTGGCTGGCTCAAGGTTCGCTTCGATGCCATGCTCGACCAAAATATATCGAAGAGACACGCCAGCAGCTCGGCAATCGCATCCGAAGCCGTCTCAGCCATTCGAACCGTGTCTTCGCTGGCAATGGAACAATCGGTTTTGGATCGGTACAAAGCCGAATTGGACAATGCCGTGAATGGCTCCGTGAAGCCGCTGTTCAGCTTGATGGTTTGGTTTGCATTTACGCAAAGCATCGAGTACTGGTTTATGGCACTCGGATTCTGGTAAGTAGAGCAGCCAAATTCGTCGCAAAGGGCGCGCAAGCTGCTAAACTCTAGTCAGGTATGGGTGTCGTCTGGTATCTTTCCAGGAGATCAGCATGTTCGACTTCTTCGTTACATTCATGGGTGTATTCTTCTCTGGCCAGGCTACGACCCAGCTCTTTCAATTTTCTACGAGTAAGTCGCATGATTTCACGCACTTTCTTGCCAAATTTACTGACGAGAGTATTCAAGGCATGACCAAGGGCAAGAACTCTGCCAACTACATCTTCTGGCTGCATAGGCTGCAGCCTACGATTCAGCAAACTCCGGAGAATGCTGACAAGGAGCCGAGATCAGGTGGCCCGATAGAGCTCGAGCATGTTCGTTTTTCATATCCGCTGCGACCTGATGTGCAAGTGTTACGTGGTGTAGATCTTGAGGTGAGCCTCCAAGCCCTTCCCCTCCCATACTTGCCTCCCTATCACGACTAACGGCGTGACACAGATCAAAAAAGGTCAGTTTGCAGCGTTCGTTGGTGCTTCGGGTTGTGGAAAATCTACAATGATTGCCATGCTCGAGCGCTTCTATGACCCAGCGAGCGGGCACATCAGAATAGCCGGCGACAACTTGACGGATCTGAATCCAAGGCTCTACCGCAGAATAGTATCTCTTGTCCAACAGGAGCCCACGCTGTTCCAGGGCAGCATCCGGGAGAACATTGCGCTAGGCATCGACGATCCAGCCTCGACAAAAGGCACGACTGCATCGACAACAGCCGAAGCCACAGCGTCGGACGCAGAGATTGAAGCTGCGCTCAAGGCAGCCAACGCATGGGATTTTGTGTCGTCCCTTCCCGACGGCCTCTCTACCGCTGCGGGATCGAACGGCACCCAGCTGTCCGGGGGACAGCGCCAGCGCATTGCCATCGCTCGGTCTCTGATCCGCCAGCCCAAAGTACTTTTGCTGGACGAGGCCACCAGTGCGCTGGACACGGAGAGCGAGAAGATCGTGCAGGGCGCCCTGGCCGAGGCTGCGAAATCGGGTGATCGCATCACAATCGCAGTGGCGCATCGGCTGTCGACGATCAAGGATGCCGATGTGATTTGCGTGTTCTACGGGGGCAAAATCGTCGAGATGGGCACACACACCGAGCTGCTAGCGGAAGGGGGCTTGTATACAAAGATGTGCGAGGCACAGAGCCTCGATTGAGAGTGCATGTGAGACTACACAGGGCATAAGTAGCGAAATCGCGTTACCTTCCCTTTCCCTTCTTCTTCTTCTTCTTCTTCTTCGTCGAATGGATAGACGCCCAAGATAGTAGATGTGCATCTTTACGCTAGACTATTCAAATGCTCGTTCTTCTCCGTGCATCCAAAAGGCCTTTGACGCGAGCACACGGCTCAATGGCTGCAAGTGCATTGACTTGACCTACTCAGGAACTCGCGACAAAGTGATATACACTATGCATATGCAATTTCTCGTCAAAGACTAGCTGCTCTTCGGCGTTTGTTGGTGGGGATCTTGCGGTCGCGCGCGTTCCTATGCAGCTTCACGTCCGAAAGGAGTAATACTGATTCGACGTCGCTTTGGTAATCACTGGGCTATCTTGGCCCAGAAACCCCAGCAAAGCCCTGCATTTTCGACTTTATGATCTAATCGCAGCCAATTTTGATCATCCATTGATTCTATCTTCGTTTCAATCGGCTGCTCTACACGCTTATTGATATCTGTTGGCTGTTGGCCTCTTGTCAGGGAAGCGGGAAAGGCAGATGTTCGTAAGCAGGCGGCCAGGTTGTTTCTGGATGACGATTGCATTGCTAACCGACATTTTTGAAGAGGCACGCATGAAGATGATAAAACATTATTGCGCAGCGCGTTGAGGCGCGGGCGTCGACCATATCATTGCTTGACATTGCCTTGCAGTTTCTTGTACACAAAGAGATACCGGCGTAAGTATTCCATGCGACCGTCCCGAACAGATTTTCTGACTTTTACTGCTAAACTAGATTCATCGCATCGCAGGTCATCATTTGTCTTTCTATGGACTCTTCGAAAGACTCGGATCTAGTCGACACCGCGCTGTTCTCGTGCAGGGCACCAGTGCGAGTTCCATTTGTGTTGACCGAGTCGACAACGAGGCAGATCGCATCGCATAGAGGATCAGTTGTATCTCGCCCACATGGAACGGGTCCACCTGCTTCGGTTTTGCATTATAGATTGTATCGCTTGGCCCGAATCTCAGCACGATGTGGACTTTTTGAACCTAACTTTGGCATCAAATCTGACTTCATCAGTGGTCTCCCTATTTGCTGTTTCGCTTGGAACTCCAGAGCCGTTTGAAGGGATGCTCCAATTGGATGAAGACTTAGCGGCAACTTGAGGCCGACCTTGAAAGCCAGTCTCAGGAGTCATGTGAAGGCTGTAGCGACTGAGAGGCAAAGCTTCCGCTATGACCTCGACAGCAGGTTCTGGAGATTTCGTGACCGCAAGAACCTCTCCCCACCTTTTTACGTGCGTTTCCTGTGGTCTGAGTGGCTTCTTCAAGTCCCTGGATGCTCTCGTCTCATGAGAATACGATGGCAAGCCAACCACTGACGCTTGTAGCTCACAATCCTCTTCCAATCTTCAATGCCACCTCCGCCGAACGACATGTCGAGAACGGCCATGACTCTATTTTGCTCGTCTCAGATATTGCCGGATGCGGGCTACGAGAGCTCAATTTGTCAGCTCGGTAATGTAGTCTGTCTGATACGGAAGACCCTGATGCCGATTCGGGTATCTACCACAACGGATTTCATGAAGGGCGAGCATGCAAGTGAATCAGAAGAGATGACCGAGAAAACACGCATCGTCGCTATCGTGTGTCGTTTCGCAATGACCAGGATAGCTTGCATCGTGGCGAAAAGTCACCATCACCAGACAAGACAGTTCGGCGACTCGACGTGCCCGGTCCATGATTTGTTACACATGGACATGCCTTGAAAACACACCGCATTGGTCGCTGCAAGAGAGAAGGCGGTTCGAAGGACTTCTCACGACCCAAAAGGAGGTGGTCCGTAAGGGTATCGAGCCGCTTGTGCAGCGTCTCCCCTGACAACGACGATGCCAGAATTGTGTACGGAGTACAACTTGCCGCTCCTTGTGCGGAGGAATGCGTGAGCATCGGAGCCTCTTCCGACAACTTCTGTCCAATCGCCTCCAATGCTGCGGTTCGCGTCTACACTACGCCGAGGAATCTCGGCTCCGGATTGTCGTGTTACCCATCATCGGCAGTTGGCCAGAGCCCGAGCCAATGACAGGGCACAGGCCGCTCTCGTGGGAAACAAAGCACCAGGTCACTTCAGCGTCTTGTGATACCCTCCCATCATGCCGTTTTAGCGTACGGGCGGTGCAGGATATCAGGCAAGCTGGCAACGCTGCCAAGAGTCAAGGGCACTTTTCGTGTCGCAAGGGTTTTCCCTTGGGTTTTGTGTTGCTTTCTCGTCGCCGCCCCGCGAAAGTACATTGAAACATGCCCGGATAAAAGTTTTTCGATATATTTGTCAATCCTGGTGTTACAGTCTTGACGCATCGTGGCCGTTGATGAGATGTGCCCGCATGCTGCAGCCACATGTTGAGGCCGCTGTTCCTAAATGGAAGCCCTACGAAATTCATGTGGCACACGTCTCAGACGCCGCACGGAAAGTGTTCAATACAGGGGCCCAGCGTGGTGACGTATGGCCTCCCGGCCCAACATTGGAATGGACCTTCACCAGCGTCGTGGGCCTGAACAACCACCCACCCATCTACTCGAAATACGAAGTAACTTTCACATTGTATTATTTGAGGAGCGAAGCGCCGAGCCCAGTTGCAACTAATATGCTTCCTGTCTTTTTTTTTTCCCACGGGAATTCTTCCAGACTTCTCGGACGAATTCCGGGCTCTCAAGCCGTCGCTGTGCTCAGAGCCGAATCTGCTGGATCCAAAAAGCGCGCGGGCTTCTCACTCGTACCAATGCCCAACAAGAGCCGCCCTTTCTTTGGACTCGGACGTCAGACCTGCTCCCTCCCTTACTCGGCCCTTGAAGCGATCGCGAGATTGATAATGGCATCGACCGCAGAGGTCATTTTACAGAAGAAAATCGACGTAATTGAAATTTTGCAGAATTCCCTGCTTTGAGACAAAGTCTCGTCCCAACTGTGGAGATTCTGTCCGAACTGCCTCGCCGGCTTACCCAGGGCCCCCTGGCATGCTGCATCTGAGACACGGCTAAGAACCGAGCATTGCCGTTTCCAGGAATGGTTCATGTACAGAGTTTCTGGTCGTGGTCTTGCAAAGAAGCGACTACAGATCAGCCTCGAGCTATCGGGATCTGGGTTACTGTCATCTGCCCGCAACGATGTGCGGCTCAAGGAACCTGATCTTGGCACTTACGCCAGGAAATTTTAGACTCGCCAACGGATACGGCCCAGTATCGAGCATCATCTCTGTTTCTCCCTTTTTCTACTCCAGAGCCAGGTCTAGACTGAGAGATGCGACTGCCAAATGTGCGTGCGGCAGATGCGCTCGAGCAGTGTGACCAAGAGAGTCTCACTTTGCCGGGCTTCGTGATCGTCTCAATAGCACTCCTGTCGAATCGCCGCTGCATCGAAGATCTACATGTTCCCGCACCCAAGATTCCTGGTGGCTGCCGGGATTCGGAGGGAAATGAAGACCTCTCATTCCACACATGATCGCAACCTGTTCCTTGAAGTCTGGTGAAACGAACCAAACGATGTGTTTTAGTTCCGACATCATTCCTCGGCCGATGCCGCTCCAGACTTGGTCAGCCTCTTTCGTCTCGGAGAAAAGAATGCCGGCATCTTGGTCCATCGAATGAATAAGAAGAGCTGGTTGGGGGTTTCTTCGTCATCCATCTGGGACAACAATCTCATCCCTTCCTTTTTTTTTTTTTTTTGGAAAAAGCTCACTACGCCTGACGCCTGCCATGCAGTAAGTGCTTGCTGTTCTGCGGCCAGCTTCGTGTACATTTTCGCACATCATGGCCGTTTCACGAACCTCACTGTCCGAAGACGAAAAGGACAACTTTTCAATCTTCGCTGATGAAGAGAAGGATATCTTGCGGACAGCAACGAAGCTGCTTCCGAGGCCAGCGGATCGTGGAGGCCATGCGTGGCTCTTCCTGTGTGCTTCCTTTCTGGTAGAAGGGGTGGTTTTTGGTACGTTAGACTTGGGTTTGAGGGCATCTGGTGTTCCTTCCGTTGAAGCTGACTGGGAGTCTGCACAGGTGTTCCTGGCGCCTACGGTGTGTTTCAGGAGTATTACTCCATGCATGAGCCTTTCAGTACCATGTCAAATCTGCCCGCGGTGGCTACGAGCGCTATGGTGGGTGCCTCTGGGGAGGGAGGAACACGCGTAGACGAGGACGATGCAACTAACGGCGAGGATTTAGGGAATCATGTACTTGGGCATGCCAATCACCATGGGCCTACAACGAATGTTTCCGCGAGCAACCCTCTGGGCGCCACTTTTCGGCGTCTTGATTATGTCAACTTCACTCATTGCAGCATCCTTTTCATCAACAGTCCCCCACCTTATCGCTACCCAAGGCGTTCTGTTCGCCGTTGGCAGCTCTCTCTCATACTGTCCCTGCGTTGCATACCTCAATGAATGGTTTGACAAGCACCGGAGCATAGCTTTCGGAGTCATGTGGGCGGGAACAGGTCTTTCTGGATCCGTCCTTCCGTTTGTTCTCGAATACCTCCTCGATGAATTCGGGTTCCGTATGGCGTTGAGAATCTGCGCAGCCGGCATCTGTGCTCTTCTCCTGCCTCTCATTTACTTTATCAAGCCCCGGCTGCCGGCCCAGCTGTCAAAGGGCTACGGCAACCCCTTTAACTTTAGCTTCGTCTTCAGCAGGACTTTCCTGTTGCATCAGCTGGCCAATATCGTTCAGGCGTTGGGTCACTTCCTGCCCAGCATTTATCTACCGACATATGCGACCACGATTCTCGGCGCGGGCAAATTTCCCGCAGCGGCAACAATATTGCTGCTGAACGTTGCGTCCACAGTCGGATGTCCGACCATGGGCTGGCTGGCGGGGAGATACCATGTCACCGCGTGCCTGTGTCTTGCCACGCTCGGTGGCTCCCTCGCGACATTCCTCCTGTGGGGCTTCACTACGAATCTGCCCATGCTGCTCTTCTACTGCGGCGTCTATGGCCTGTTCGCAGGCTCCTACTCAACCGCGTGGTCGGGACTCATGCGACAAGTGACGACGGATCCGACCATCTCAACACGCTATGACTGCAAGAAAGTTGATCCTGTCATGGTCATTGCCGTCCTTGCTGCCGGTAGAGGCGTCGGCAGCGTGCTTTCTGGGCCCTTGAGCCAAGCACTGGCCAGCCAGATGCCGTGGCAGGGCCAATTGATTGGCGCGTACGGCTCTGGATATGGACCACTGATTATCTTCTCTGGCAGCGCAGCGGCTCTCAGCGGTCTCGTGGTCCCATGGAGATATTTCGGATGGATCCGATAGACATTTTCACACGCACACGCGGACCCTTTTCCCTTTTCTTTCTTTCTTTTTTTTTCTATAATCTCTCTCTTTACTTTTTCCTATCCTTCCATTACGTTTCATTTCTTATATCTGTAATACACTTCTCCCTCTCCTTTTGTACGAAAGATATCCTGGTGGGAAAGAACAAGAACGAGAAGGAGAAGGAATACATGCCGTGCCCCATGTACTTATTTGGAGATGAGTAAATAGCGTACAGCAACCGCTGCGTGCAGTACTGTCAGGCCGACAATAGACCATCATCGATGGCACGTTTCTAGTGTGTAATTTATCCGACCTTACTGAAGGGGGGCATCGACTTTATTACGGAAGCTCACTGAACTTGGAACACTCGAGACAAACATCACTGCGAGGGTAGAGCAGCCACTGGCCTCTTCCCTCACTTCAAGCAGACAAGTATGCTTAGGGGCTTTGGATCCGTTTTCGCGGGATCGGGCATGACGCGCGCTTACCCCTGGCTATGGCTGTGCTGTTTGTGATTGAATCTTGCCATCTCCTGACGTGCCGCACCAGACCGAGCCATCTCGAAACTTGAGCGCTCACCAGCAAAAAGTGACGGGCAGCGAAAGCGTTTCCGCAGGCGCGAGAGTGGGAGGTGGCAAAGCTACTTTGTTCCGCGGAAACAGGCCTCGCATCCGCTCGCTGCGTTGATCTGGGCTTCGGCACGTCGCGTGGATGGGATCCCCCATATCCGTAGTAGTGTCAGGGAAGAGCGCGAGCCAGGAGGGCTGACACGGAGGCTCAAGGTGTTCGTTCAGTCTTGGAAAGGCTTTTGACTACAGGGATGATATGCAGTCGTTTGGGGCATCGCGAAAAGAGAGACACGGCTTGGATGGGTTACATCGGTACCTGCCAGAGGATGAAAGGAAAGTCTTCAATCCTGCGATAGTTTCTAGTCCAGACATGTGTTGTCGACTGCAGCTGGTCGCAGTACCTCGGATCCGACACGCTGATGATTGTGCTGGCGATTGGAGCAGCCAACAGTAAACACACATAACACGAGGCTCAAAAACACATGCTTGGGCAATGATTCGATCGTCACCGCAGCCATTCCTGTTAACAAACTAAATCACTTTCTTGGGTTTCGCTCATTGATACTTCCCGTGGTTTGACTAAACGTGTAGTGAAGCGTGGAGGAAGGGTGTTTGTCAAGCTGGGACTGCCACCGAGGCTGGCGGCGGGCCTCTGATACACTAAACTCCCTCCTTGGTCTCCCAACCGGCTGCAGAAATTGAATGCTGGATGTGAACTGGGCGGGCACCGCACCCTGCAGCGGCCACGCACAGAGACGTATTTTCACACGGGATAAGTCGAATCCCGAGCTCGACCGAGCAAACGACCGCGAGCACAGGCCTTAACGTGGCTCCTTCTACTTCCAGGAACGAATCAAAATTGGTGACGTCTGAGCTGACCATGCGCATCTGCGACATTGCTCTCGTGCCTGCCCTTATGAGCGCATGTACTGTTTAAGATGATAAGGGGCGAAATCGTCACACTGCGTTGAAGAAGCCGTGGACTTGAACGCCGAGAATAACGCAGCATACGCCATTGTGAAGACGCAGTTCATAACCAGTCAGATGTTGCGCTCCTCCGCCCTCCCATAACATAATTGTATTAATGTGACCAGAGAGCTTTGATGCGAGTGAATCTGTCTGCACGGCTGAGACTCGTACAATGTGCTGCGAAGTGCGGAGAGCTTGCGAGCAGGATAGTGCAGTGCAGTATGGCACAAGAGCTGAATCTCGACAGACAGCTAGCCAAGTGTCCAAAGGCAAGCTGAAAAGGCATGCAGATTCTTGGAAGAGCGCACAGCTCGAACGACATTATTGCCGCTCCCTCTCCAGGGCTTTGAGTCACTATGCGCATACTTTCATTGCGGCGCACAAGATTATCGGGCCAGGCAGATGCATGCTGAGATGATTGCTCGCGGAACTACTCTCGTATTCCGACCTCCGAAGAAAGGTTAAATAACCTCCGGCGCGAGCGACCGAGCGTAATTCGGCTGGTACAACAGCTGGGTGACCCAGCTGGCATCGACGTGGTCCGCGGCTGGCTCTTCCTCAGCCGGGCCGGCAGCTAGGACTTGCCAGCCGTCAGCTCAAGATTGAAAATCTTTGAAATTTTCTTTTCTTTTTTTATTACGTCCCCGCGGGAAGGACAGGAACCCTCGCTGCTGCTTCCGCCCCTGGCAAGTGGTCCAACGCACGGCAATGTCACGCGTCCCTCGAATGACGAGCTCAATAACGGGAGGAGCGAGTCGGTGAAAGTGCTCAAACGCGTGCTGGCAAGAACGGCCGTAGCAATCAATCAGCTTATCAATCTCATCAGTGCGCGCACGGCCTCATGGTCTTTCAGCCACTGGCGTCGCCACCAATCGCCCCTGGTTCGCTGCAGCGCTCTGCGGCTTGTTATACCATGGCTACTCCTTCCACCCGCGTTCCCGGAAGACGCTGGGCCCGCGGTTGATCTTTGCATGATGCAACGACTCGTCGACGCCCCCGGGCCAGCCGTGGCGCTGGCTAGTTTTGCCGCCCCATTTTTCCTCAGTTATCTCCCCCCCCCCAAGATTGACCTCCATTGCTTGATGACCATGCGACGGTCACAGGAGGTGGTGCAGAAACGCAGGGTCGGGAGATATTGCGCATTGAACTGCAGCAAGCGCGGCTGCTGGAAGTATTCGCTGCTTCGTCAACTTCGAACTCGACGCATTAGGCCCACGCCGTCGTCATGATCGCTGTCCGTCTGCTTGTGCGATGCTCACGTCAAAAGTTCCACCAGGCGGCTAGTCCCCGAGTTCGGTCCTGAATTTGCGCCGATAATCACCGCCGGTGGAGATGATGGTCCAGCCAGTCAACCAGCCAGCCAGCCAGACAGGGCTTGCCACCACCACCCATCCATGCTGATTACGGTATAGCCCGCCAGGATAGACGCGGTATACCACCGCAGAACCCATTTTCTCCTATAAGAAGTAGCCGATGCTGCCACGGGCTTGCTGCGACAGCATGGACCCTTGAAAAAAATTGAAGGCACACCCAATCCATTCCATACGGTATTCATCCGGTCAATTCGAAGGTTTGAAGACACCGCGAGCTCGGCATGGCGCCTCAAATAGTCCAGCAGACCCAAGAGGCCTTGCCGACGGCAGAGAATAGAACGAATCGATCCTCTAGCTCGGACCAGGACCAAATTCCTGCGGAGCAAGCCAAGGACGTGTCTGACGATGCCTCGAGCTACAAGCAAGAAGGCGTCCAACAGGTCGAGGCCATCACGACTGTCTGGACCAAGCAGGTTCTGATTGTCATGTTTGTCCTGTATGTCCACCACCAGATTTTGTGTCCTCCTCCTTTCTCGAGAGCTGCACCTCAATGGTCCCCCCTCCCTTTTTCCCTCTCTACTCGTACCAAGCTCACTGAACTTATGCTGTTAGTCTCTACCTCGTGTCCTTTATCGACCAGCTCCAACAATCTGTGCAGGGCAATCTGCAAAACTTCATCACTTCGTCCTTTGGCCAACATGGCCTGCTTGCGGCCACTGACATTGTGGCCGCGATCCTCGGCGGCGTCTGTACGCTGACCATTGCAAAAGTCATCGACATCTGGGGCCGTTGCGAGGGCTTTGTCGTCATGATTGTCCTCATGGTGGTTGGCATGATCACCAAGGGCGTGAGCCAAGACGTGCCCACCTATGCCGCTGGTCACACCCTGTATTGGATCGGCCACCTCGGCCTGGGCTACATCATCACCATCATCCTCGCCGACTTGACGACTTTGCGGAACCGACTGGTTCTCTTTGGCATTCAGCAGACGCCCATCATTGCGACGACGTTTGCTGGCCCCAAGATTGCTGACCTCTTCTACACCAACGTCAATTTTCGGTGGGCGTTCTACGCCTTTTCCATCATCCTGGTCTTCTTCGCTATTCCCGTGGCTATCGTCTTTGTTGTCAGTAAGCGCAAGGCCGTCCGGCTGGGAGTCTTTCCTGTGCGTCCCAAGGACCGCACGCCTCTCCAGTCTCTCAAACACTACGCCATTGAGTTTGACGGTACGTTGTGGACTGGCCTGCCCCTCACGCTTCGCCATCGTTCGTTGTGTGGCTGATATGTTGTCCGAAATAAAAAGTTGTCGGCATGTTTCTGACCGTTGCGGGATTCGCCCTCTTCTTGCTCCCGTTCCAGCTGGTCAACACAGCGCCTGACGGCTGGCGGACGGGATACATCATCGCCATGATCGTCGTTGGTGTTGCCCTGCTGGCCATGTTTGCCGCCTGGGAAAAGTACGCCGCTCCCGTGCAATACTTCCCCTGGGCATACCTCAAAGACCGCACCATCCTCGGTGCGTGCATGATGTACGGCTTCATGTTCGTATCCATATTGTGAGTCCCATTGCTATGTAATCCACAGATCGCCTTCTTGCCAGGGGCTGACCGTGCGAGATTAGCTGCTGGGACACGTACTATCAGTCGTATCTCGAGGTCGTACATTTCCAGAGCATCACCGATTCTGGGTATATTCTTAACACGTTCAGCGTGGCTTCCTCATTCATTTCTCCCCTGATCGGTCTGTGAGTTTTGGCGCCCATCATCAGCACAGTTTACAGTCATTGGCCAGCATGCTGATCTTCACCAGCTACATCCGCTATTTCGGCAATCTCAACTATCCCTCGTATGCCATGATACCCTTTGCCATTCTGGGAACATCCCTCCTCGTCCGCTTTCGCACACCAGATACATCTGTCGGCGTTCTGATCATGTGCCAGCTTTTCAACGGCTTCGCAACTGGCGTCTGGGCCCTGACTGGCCAGTTGGCCATCATGGCAAGCGTTGACCATCAGCATATAGCCGTAGCCATCGCTCTGTTTGGGCTGTTTGGTTCGATAGGGCAGGCTATCGGCTTTGCGATCGCAGGAGGCATCTGGACGAATAGCATGCAGGACAAGATCCTCAACTATCTACCAGACAATGCCAAGGACCAGGCTGCTCAGATCTATGGCAGCATTGAGGTGCAGATGAGTTACCCCCGCGGCACTCCCGAGCGTGACGCCATCATTCACGCTTACAGTGATGTTCAACGCATCATGGCTATCGCAGGCTCGTGTGTCATGGCTGTCTGTATCCTCTGCCTGTTCCTGTGGCGAAGTATCAACGTCAAGAAATTAGAAGAGGAAAAGGGAAAGCAGACCAAAGGGACAGTGTTCTAGAGCAGTGCTCCTATGGCATCCCTTAGACAAGCCTTCTGGCAAAAGCCGATCGGACTTTTTATTGTTGGTGCTGAGTGCTTTGCTTCCTTGGACCCATGATAACTTCCAGTAGATATCATGCTTCGAGTGAGAATTGCACCCCAGGGCATTACTGGAGAGACAATCGATGAAAATGCCCCGCCGAGACCGACGTATTGATGTTTGTTATTACTACTACAGTCCACTGATCTATACTCCATTACAACTGTCAACTAGTCTCCACGCTTGTCCAATCTCTTCAAGTCGGGATTCTTTTCGCCACATATTACCCCCTCAAACCTGGCATTTCCTCTTCCGCGGGCCGTTCACTTGTAGCCATATCTTATCGTCCGGACGATATAAAGTACCTGACTTCTTCGAACGTACACAGGACATGAGCGTCTTGATTTCCTGTTCAGTGACATTGACTTCAAGGGATTCGAATGGTTCACCAATCTTGTCCTTTTTCCGGATGTTCTTGTTTCCCGAGAGGTCGCAGGCCACGAATTGACATCTTTCTATGGTCACGGCCGCACACATCCCTTTCACGACGTCCACTGACATATTGGTCTTGCCCAACATGCGTGACACAAAATCCTCCACCATTTCGCAGGCTTCTAGGTCTGGTGTGTGAGCCTGACCTTTTGTCAGTCTGGTGTCTTTGCCACCGCGGCGAGTTGGGGAAACAGAGTGACTTACAACTTTAGTGCAGTTGGTCTTCTCATTTGGTTTCAGCTTTTTTATCATCTTATCGGCGTCTATCTTCGTGCAAGCGGCTAATCCTGATGGTGGAAAGACTTCGATAATGAGTCCAGGCACTTTTCCACCTGACCCTGCAGCAACGGCGCTGCCACCTTGTGCTGATGGAACTCGTGCACCTTTGCTTCCGCCTTTTCTATACAGAAGGTCTTGAATAGTCAGACGCTCAGTAGACAGGGCGCCGCACACCATGGCGATGGAGGATAGCGTCGAAAAGACAGAAATGAAGAACATGTTGAGGGACGGTGGAGCTTATGTGCGTTATCTGCTTCAGCTGCGACGGAGCCTATGGAACGCAGAACGTGCGGAACGAATGAACCGAGAACTCTTGCGTGCAATGAAATGTCTGCTCGCATGGGGCTGTTTTCGTGTTTGGGGCGGTCTGCGCTTGTGGAAATGTTTGTGTCGGGAATGCCGTTTGAAGAGATGGTGGCAGAAACGAGAAGTTTTCTTGCGGGCTTGATTGTGGACAATATATAGTCGAGCGAGCAGCAGCTTCATGGCAGCCGATTTTAGGCGAGAGGGTGTGTCGGGAAAGACGTGACGGCTTCTCGCGTGCGGTTCATGCTGTCTGGATTCTGGGCTGGGGAAGGTGCGACACCTGGATGACTTGTGCGAGGCGGAGGACGTTCTCCGAGATCATTTGTGCAGGAAAGCACTTTGTGTTTGTCATGCTGTGCACTTTCTGTGTATGGTGGCCTCATCCGTCTTCTTATCCTCGCTGATCTACCTAACAGGTGGGCGAAACCTACACGATGGCAAGGTCGTCCTGCCAAAAGGGTTGATGTAACGGCAATGGCAGTCGCGACCTCGTGCAGCAAGTGGTTCGGCCAAGTCGGACATTGCAGCCCGCGCTCTTGCTCCGTGAACCTGGTGCATCTCGGACCGGGCAGCAAGGTCGTCATCCCCATCCCCCCTTGGCCGCTCATCCCTACCTTTCTTGGTGCTTGTTGTTGGTGTTTGCAGCCCGAGCTAGGCGTGGGTCCGCCTGCCTCTGCAGACTCACGCCGGGCGCGCGGGGGAGGTTGTGCGTGATGCCATGGGCTTCCGATGTGCAGTCATGGTACTGCGCTCGAAACATGCATCATGAGAAAATTTGCGACTGACCTCATCAGTGCCATTTCAACGCCGTGTCCGAGACACAGAGCTCATCGTGGTTCGCCTCATCTCCGAAGCTAGGCCCCAATCGGCCTTCGTTTCACCGTCCTATGCTGCCGTCAGGGAGGTCCTGAGACAGATGCTAAATGCTCCGATTAAACTGCTCGGCAGCTTCAGCCTGTCGCCGAGTGTCATTGTGCGTGCGCTTCATAAATGCGGCATATGCTAGAACTACGACATTTTCCCAACAGGAATGAATCCCAGTGCGCCCGTGGCATGTGCTGCTGACACCGACACCCTCGCCTGTGTCTGAGTTTGGACCAATATCTGAGACAGATCCAAGCCATCGGTAGCCCTCGCCTAGCTTGCCCTCAATGGCGAGTCCGACTGCGTGCCTTTTCAACTCCGTACATGAGCAGTAATTGGAGGATACAGACGAAATAGCGCACGGCCAAGAGATTCAAAGCTGCTTCGGGAGACTGAACAGACCGCTGAAAGCAATGGCGAGAATTCCTGCCATATCTGCGCCAAAGTTTCCGGGCCGCATATATGCCGTTGCTCTCCTCGCCCGCCACGACTGCAACGCGGAAATAAATGATACTGCAAAGAAAAACCACGTATTAATGGTCGTTGCTTTCTTTCTTGTTTCCCCTTGGTCTTTCAAATGAGGGCCGTCATCGCCTCTGTGCTGGCTGCTTTCTTGAGCAGCTGTTGCGCTGTCCCAGTCGTAAACAGATTTCTTTCTTTCGACCACACAGGTCTTCGTCACAGCCAACTAATACTCACATAGGATGGAGAAAATCGCCAAGCAGCCATGCAGGGAATCATCACTGATGACGAATTTATGAGACGCTGTCCTAGAGCCGTGTTCATTGCCAGCCTGTCCAGTGGTGCATCCTGCATACAGAGGAGCATCTCCCCAAACGCGCCTCAATGTTGCTACGGGGGAGGCAGCAGCAGCAATAGCACCTCTCTTCCCGTCAGCCGAGTTGTGGCCGCCCCCGCGAACAATAAGCAAGCAGCATCTCAAAGCACGACTACATCCGCATCAAATGTCCAGACCAGCAACGAAAATTCCAGCGGCAGGCAAAGTTCCTACAGCTACACTACCGGAAACGACGCTCATCAATCTGGCAGTCAGGTCAGTTCTGGATCTAAGGGAAACCATGGGGTTTTTGATGACCCCGATCAGCTACCGGCCGAGGTTCATGGCGTCATTGCTCTAGGCTTCGGCCTCGAGGCCTCGCGCCCCGGACAAAACCAGGTTCTCACTTCCAATCTGGGATCCAACAATCTCCCAGACAGTGGCCGTGGCAACGACAACGAAGCATCGTACAACGAGAATGTCGCCTCGGTCAGCAATCTGGCAGGGACGCCCGAGTTTGCGAAGCCACGGTATCCGCTTTCGCCTTATTCTTCATCGAGGTCTGATACTTACGAAGCAGGCTACCGATATGTTTACAAGACAAAAGCGGATGGGACCGTTTACGTTAGTATCACGGCTGACTGGCCTGGCACACAGCAGTGCGCCTTTAACTACCCTCGTGGAAGAGAAAACCTTCAGACCATGATTGAAAGAGCTGCCAAGGCTTGTCTTTCTACGTAAGGCGTGAGCTGTCTTCGCAAAGAGATCACGATTGCGGAAGCGCACGCAAAGGTTTCGGCGTAACGGTGCAGTAATCAGTGGATGACCAGTGCAGTTCCTAGTATGGTCTGGTCTGGTCAGGCAGTCAGTTTTGTCTTGTTACGGGGTAGGGAGAGAATAAGTGACAAGGAGGAATTCAGCGGTGGTGGAGAAACGGGCGGCGAAATCGTGACATTGCTGTGGCACGGACATTTGACTACTACCTAGGCAGGTACTTATACTGGCTGCGAAACACAGAACTTGCTTGCTGGTCGAGCAGGGGGAGGCTTTCTAACAGTCATAAAGGAGTGTCGTTTGTAGTCCAATCTTTGATACGAGGTTTACTGGCTCCCGTGCGCTATTTGAGAACCACATGGAATACCCGGTGTCTGATCTATGGCATTACCGTCGACCCAAGTAGGCTGCCCTCACTGTATGTGGATGTGACGGCGCCATGGGACCGAGCAGCGCTTTGTGAAAGGCGTACGGAATCAGCGAAGACTGCCAATCCGGATTGGGGCTTGCCGTTGCGTTGCAGGCCTGCTTTTGTGTGTCGAAGTCCGTCCAGGACGACAAACATATTGCAGGCAAGTTCAGGACCCTTGAAACGGCGCGGGGAAGTCACGTCAAATTCTGAGGGGGATAACTTGCAAACCTTGGAACGCCGCCTCGATGTGTACTCCATCCAGTCTTGTCGGACTTGAGTGATGCAGCGTCGATGTCAGGCACGAAGGAATCCTGGCATCATTTTCATTCTATGAAGAGTGTGTTGCTTGCGCACAGGAAACAATACCCGACCAATGATGCAACAAGAAGAACGTCACCGGCTTGAGCTTGAATGTGGTCGTAAGAAAAATTATCGAATGGCACGGCAGCTCCATGGCACGGCAGCTCCATGGCACGGCAGCTCCATGGCAGAGTCAGCGAATCGGCCAAGTGAGTGACGCTCTGAATGTCTCTACATGGCTGATCAACTCCTCATCACATGGTTTGAACGAATCATAACGTCACGCAATCAACAATCGCGTCTCCAGCATGACCGTATGATCCTTGTGGGATGGATACACCTTGACAAGCTCCAAGCCCGCCGCGGCCAGTATTTCATGAAAATTGTCGAGAGACCTTTCCTTGCCACCAATATTCACGAGACAAAAGTCGAGCCAATACAAGGTCTTGGGCCCACCGACATCCACGCGATCAGGGACCAACATGTCGCAGATGATGAGTCGCGAGTCGGGCGCCATGGCTGAGACTGTGTTGCGCAGTATCACAACGGCTTCGGGGTCATGGAAGTCGTGAAGCAGACGGCGCATGAAATAAACGTGGGCGCCTGGTGGTCGGGAATAACTTGGATGTCAGTGCCGCGGAGCGCGGGGGGGCGTACTTACCCTTCACGGGCTGCGGGGTGAAGATATCGTACGTCATGGGCTTGATTCCTGGGATCTCCTCTGGCCGCAGCGCATCAATGACGATGGGCAGATCCTGCAGAACGAGTTCGCCGCCAAAGTCACCGCCGTAATGCTCGCGTATGGCCAAGAGAGCCTGACCTCTACCACCCCCGACGTCAACAATGTACGGTCTCTCCGGAGACTCGGCGACGCGTGCTGAAAGGTCCTGAAAGGGAAACATGCCGACAATGGGGAAATGCTTTTCCGTGCTCTGCATGCCCTTGTTCCACAACCCACGCTGCACGGGATTCTGGTCAAGGATCTCGTAGTAAGTCTTGCCCTCGAGCCCAGCAGCAAAAGCAAACGGGCTCTTTCTGATGTCGGCCACGTCCTCTGGCTCATGTGTCTCGCAGTACTTTGGCAACGCAAACCAGGCACCCACGAGATCCACGCACATGGTGATGAAGCCCGCGAGGCCCTCGGAACGAAAGGCAGTCGACAGCGTAGTGTCGGCGTACTCATCTATCCCCGTCGTCTCTTGGAAGATGCCGTCGGCGGCCATGACGCGTAGAGCCCGCCTGAGGGTCAGCGCGTCGACTCTGCACGATGAAGCAAGCTGCGAGACGGTCACTCCTCCGCCTCCCCTTGGGAGCTTGTCAAAGATGCCAGTGCGAATCACGAAATTCATGGCCGCGGCACAGCTCATGGTCTCCATCCAGCGGGTGGCGACGTCGTAGGGTCTCTCCATGGCCTCGCGCATCTTGTCAGTGCGCCGCAGCAACGCATAGTGCTGCTCTATCGTCCCGTCATATGCCTCCAACTCCGCCACCAGTGTTTTGGCCTCTTCCAAGGCTTTCTTGGCTGCGTATGAGTCCATGGCCTTCCTTGTCTTTCGTTCTGTTCGCCGTCAGCCTTGGCCCGTCGTGATTCTTACGTTGTTGCCGTCAGCGGCAATGGCAGGATTTCCAGCATGGGTCACGGAGAAGGGACTGATAAGGGGAGATGGAAGACATCAATTGTAATCCTCCGACGAGGTCCATGACGTAGAGTTGCAGGCATCTTACAGTAGCTACGTTGATACGGTCCACTTGACGGCTGGCAAGTCCGCCAAAAGAGGCGCTATTCGCACAATCTGGGGACTACGCACCCACGCGGACGCATCCCACCCTCCCCTTTTCCCAATCAGCCGCTCTATATTGAGCAAGCCGCGGTCACGCATGAACTTTCTTCTTGTGGAAATCAGCGAGCCTGCCCGGGGGAGGGTTGCAACGTTCCCGTCCCGATGGCATGGGCTCACCCGCGCGGGACGCATTTGACGCACTTGACAGCGCAGCGGTTTGCGTATCAACCGCAAGCTTTCAGCCCGCCGTGAGCATATGCACGATCAGGGATGAGTCGCCGGCGTAATCGATAGTCGTGGCGATTATGCATTTCTGATAACGCACACACGTGTAGGAGCGCGACGATTGAAGAAGGGGAAGGGGAGCGGGCGTTCATTACTGCAGGGTCTTGAACTGGACGCAGTCGAACCTTTGCGGCGGCCCTGGCTCGTCACCGCATACCGCATGCAGACCAACCTGCCTCGCGCGTTACATCTCCCGGCGTTTGGCATCTTTACAATCTTGCATGGCATTGCAAGCATTTTCCGAACTCGAATTCCATGTCAGAAAGAGTACTAGATTCGAGAGCGCGTGCAAGCATCACAGCTCTACTAGGCAGCAAATGTCGGCAAATACGACTGTTCCCAATCTCCTTGCACCTTTTCCTCACTGTTAGTATCGTGTCCCGTTCTGGCGAGTCTTGTTCTGCTCTATGGTCGTGGCCCTCTTCCTTTCCTTGGAACTGGTCGAACTGTGCAAAGACACAAACGAGGGGGGAAAATGAAAGGAAGAGATGCATGACCAATGAACCCGAATGACGTCACACGGAATTTACACAAGAAAGAAGGGCAGGGGGGAAACCCCCCTTTCCGCCCATCACACACCAATATTCCATTCTGTCGTGAGGATCACACAGTCATTGCCGCCGGCCCGGGCGGGCCTTGCCCCCAGCCGGTCGGTCAGGTCAGGTCCATCGACAAGGTCATACGACGCGGCAGACTCACTCGCAAGACGTCTGTCCGGTCCTCGGAAATACCATCGTCTATGCTCTCGTATTCTACCGCTCAACTGACGCTCGAACCCCACAGAAGCGGTAGCCCGATGCAAGGCCACTTCCCCACCGGAACCTCTCTGCACCACAGTTGTACGTGATTTCTGCTATCACCGAGCCGATGTCGTGCAGTACAGTACAATGCATTGTGAGACCATACCTACTAGGCATGCATACGGATACATGAGCTCGTATTCGGAAACGTGCTGCTCAACAGCCATGGCACGACGGACGCTTCAGCACATCACATTTCCAAGAGTGAAAGCATAAGAAAAGTTGATGAGAAGGAGCTCCGCGGATTGGACGTGGTCAGCGCGGTGGATGGGCCTGCAGGCAGACCCATCGCCACAGCCTTCATCAAATTTTCTCTGGGCACATGCCATATTTCATCCAAGGGACAATGGAACGGAGGAAACCTTGACAAGAGCGGTTTCTCCTCTCGCGTCTGAGACTTTGCGCCGACAACGTCCCGGCTGCTCGGAAGCAAGACACATGCATCAATTTCGTGTATACAGGGAGCACAACTCCATGTGCGAATTCGAATTCGAATGACACGGATCCTCCCCCTGCCCCCCCCCTTTTGTATGCGGGATCACAGGGCCAAGCAGTGGCAATTACAACGACATGAACACGATTTCCGCGCAGCTCACGCCCGTAAACACTCATCACCCGTACTGAAACCATCCAATTACGAACCGAAACCCCTATCTTGGCAGTATTCGTCCTGACTGCTCCATGAGCTACATACCCGAAAACGCATGACCAACTAACAATCCTTACCATTGCTTCGTCGTCACATACCGTCCGTGGCCGCTTTTGTTCCCATAATCATCACCCCCCCTCTTCTTCTGGGCGGCGCGTTCAGGGAAGATTTTGCATCCGGACGCTCCCTGTTGACTGAGAGCCCCTCGTCTGCTGATCCCACTTGACGCCGCGCGCCGAGTTCTGCTGCCTCAGCAAGTTGAGCCGCTGCTGCTTGCGTCTGTAAATCAGCAGCGCGGCGGCCGCCATCAGCGACACGCCGCTGAAGGCGCCAACGACGATACCCGCGATGGCACCGCTCGAAAGAGAGCGGGACGCGGGTTCTGCTGCCGAGCCACTCGGCTTTTTGCTGCTGCTGCCTTTACCGTCGTCGGGCTCCGTGAAGTTGAAGCAGTTCACATTCTCCTTAAAGTCGGGCAGCTCGACGTAGGTGATGTCGGCGCAGGCGTAGAACGTCTCGTTCTCGGGCTTGTCGAAGCTGGCCGTGTACTTGATCTGCAGCGTGGCGTTTTGCCCGGCGCGCACCGACGAGGGCGCGTTGGCGACGGGCACGCACGTGTGGCCCCTGTCCAGCTCAGCCAGGACCTCGGGCTTGATGAGCGTCGTGAAGTCATTGTTTGACGCGGGATCTGGGCGGACCTCGGTCAACAATCAAAAGGCTGCTGACGTTTGCGGGAAGAGGGAAGGGGGGGAGGCAGGCGTGGGGAGGAGAAAGGGTAGAAGACTGACTTTCTTTGTAGGAGATGCTCAGCTCAACACTAAAGGCTTCCTTTTGATCGAGGAGGGAAACCTTGCCGTCAGCTTCATCACTCCATCGTCAGCTTTCGTTCTGAATCCTGGCCGGCGAGTAGCGCGCGCGCGTGTCTGTGTGTGTGGCTCACTCAAGGGGAAGGATGTCCTGTTGCGAACGACGTCTACCGAGCCGCAGGGCGCAGTGTTGTCAGCCGCAGCAGACCACGATCTGTCCGGCGGCCACATGAAAGCGGCAGGCCCCATGTTCGTCGAGGAAGTGGGATTGGCGGCCATGGCAGATGCAGCCAGAACGGCCGTCACGCCGGCTAGCGACTTGAGGAATGCCATTACGAGATACAGTCGACAACCAAGAACAAAAAACACGCAGACCAAAACAACAGCAGCAGCCGGGAAGCAGGATTCGCGAGCCAGCGTCTGCCTTTAAGTAGGTGTGCGGAAGCCGAGACAACCTCCGACGACTATGCGGAGAGGGTCTCTTTATTTTTTTCTTCTCCCCTTCCCTCCACCTCCTCTCTGCCTTCTCTTTTCCCATCACATGGCGAAAAAAAGGAAAATAAGGCCACTTTCTGGCAGGCGACTATAACCGAGAGGCGGGGAAAAAAGGTGTGGTAACACCGAGAAAACCGTCGAAAGCTACCTACCTAGATACCTTGCTGTTTGAGACCAGTCACCAACGACATTCGACCCATGTCGGCCAAGACTTTATATTCCGGTGGAGGAAGGTTAGGTCATTGCTACCCACTCCATCCCGGGAACTTTTGAAGCGACCATGGCGCTACGGCCTTTTCTTCTTGGATTTTTTTTTATCAGATCATCTGATAAGATGGAGCCCTGATAAGATGCACCTGCCCGCCCTCATTGGCGGAACTAGACGCATCTCAACCACAATGGCCCAGGACACCGGCAGAAGCCGACTTCGGCCGCAAAGGCAAAGGCACTGGAGTGGAGGAGTAGGAAAATCGACTCACTTATGGAGAAGTATCATTTCCGAGCTGCCGTCGGACGACCAGCCATCAGTTCTTGGCGTCGAGTCCTCCCAAAGTTGCGCGCGCCCAGGAGGGAGATATAATAGGCCAGGTCTGCTCGTCGGCACTGCGACGTCAGGTCCCTTGGTTCTCGCCTCTAATGTACGTACTGCAGTAGTCACTCGTTCTATTTTTTTGGTTTTATTTTTCTTGTTCCAAAACCCCCGCCAAGATGCGCTTCGCTGCCCCTGCCGTCGTCCTGGGCTCGCTGGCCTATACCGCCGCGGCCGTGGCGAGCCCTGTTGATGACTTCATACTAGACATCGCGCCGATGGAGAAGCGCCAGATGTCGTCGGAGCAGAAGGAGTGCCACACCAACTGTGGTTCGTTGAACAATCCCCCCGGCCGCCCAGTAGTGTGACTTTATTCCAAGAAAGCATGAGTTGACTCGCCTCCAGGAAGGGCCTACAAAAACTCTGCTCAGGAAGGGTACTGCCAGGACAAATCTTGGACAACTCTTCTAGATGGCTGTCTGAAATGTGCCCTCAGGTACGACATCTGGAAGATTTATGGCTCCCTAGTTAGTCCTGCCGCCGAGAAATGCGGCCTGGACGCCACGCCCCGGCCCGTTGATGGCGGCGCGGCTGCTTCTTCGTTCCCCGTCGCGGCGTCGACGAATGCCGTCGCCGTTGTCACCAGCCAGAGAAGCCAGGCATCTCCCACACCATCTGCCGCACCGACTGCGCAGTCGACGTCGTTGAGCAAGTCCTCTGGTCCAGTCGCGTCCTCTTCGGCTTCGTCTTCGTCGCGTGGTTCTGTGACGCCTTCGTCTTCTGCCGGGTCAGCCAGACCCTCTACTGCACCAGGAGGAAACAACGCCGTAAGTCGAGCGTCTCTCGCATAAATGTCTATCCTTGCTGACCTGGTCCAACTCAGACTACAAGCGGCACTCGTCCCGTCACTGGTGGCGCTTCTCGCAACATGTTGTCCGGAATTGCTGTTGCAGGAGCCGTAGTCGCTGCTGCTGCTGCTGGTCTCTGTTAGGTGGACACGGACATAATGTGTATATATAATATGAGATAGCTCATCATGAGGCATCTCAAAAATCGCTCATACGCTACAGTTCATTTCATTCATAGTACAGTATAATCTGTTACGGTAATGCATTCGTGGAGTTTCAATCAGCGGGCGTTGCTCGGCCATCTACCTAGGGGCCATGCAAGGCCATGCCACCAAAGGCTTTGTCCATTTGCGCCCCCTCGTCGTCTGCCGAAGCTGTTGCTTTGCCCTTTTCAGCGGCCGTCGGCTGCGTAGGTTCCGAGGCGACCTTTTCGGCCACTCTTTCCGGCTCAAGTAATCGCGACTCGCTGTCGAGCCAACCCGGGGCTACCCTCCTTTTCTCGGCCAGCTCACGCTGTCTGATGCGTTCTTCGAAATCCTTGAGTTCCTGCTGTGCTTTGGCCTGCAGGGTTGTGACGTGGGCGAGGAGTGCACGACACGATTGATGAATATCATCGGGGTGTGCGGCATGTCCTGACCCCGAAACGACGAACTGCGGCTTCGGCTGCTGCGAGTCACCTTCGGAAGCGGTTGGTATTCCCATAGATGACGGCGGAATGTTGGACGGCATGGTCCTGTAGTTGTACGAAAGAGTGGTTGCCGTTGGTAGAGACACGAAGGGTGATACTGTGAGCGGAACCTGCTCCAACTGAGGATGGGGACCTTGGACAGTTAGCTCTCACATGACGGTTTGCCGTGGCTGGTCGGAAAGAGCTGGCATACGATTTCTGTGCATGCTGACTATGTGTTTGATCTAACAACCCCCCCTCTCTTCACTGTCCGCCCGGGCGCTCGGGTCCGCGAGAGTTTATTGCCAGACAATCGGTCGAGTCCGGGCAATGCGCGGCTCGATGCGTACGAAAGGGTCCGATTCGTGTAACACAAGGGTTGTCTGCCGGCGATGGAACACCCTCTACAGATGGCCCTGCAGTAGCTTGTGATGAGACAAGGGGGGTTGATGCTGATGCAGGAGGAAAAAGGTCGGGGATGTGGCGGGAGGGAAAATGACGTGGCGGCCAACGAGCACTGACGCAGCCAGTCCGCGGGCAGCCAGCCGGGCAGCCAGCAGAGCAGCCAGCAGGGCAGCCAGCAGGGCAGCCGTTGGCGTGCGGGAAGTGCCAGTGGTGTGCTACTGATAAGATAGCGGTCACCGGTGCCCCGCCACAATTCTGCAGCGCGTCTGATTTGATAGCTTCGCTTTTGCCATTTTCCTCGAGCCTCTCTGCCTTTGAACCCAGTCAGCTCCGAATCGCGGCGCAATGCTTGCCACGACGATACGGTCTCCCCCGTCACTCCATGACTTCACAACTCTGGCGGAGTATCAGTCTCGGACACCCGAATCCTTCAGTCATGGCAAACCCGTGCTCCATTTCCACCTCCCAGACGCCATCGCAACCGTACCCAAATCGCAGTGCGACATCCTGGCCGTCTTTCCTCCAGACACGCCAGCAGCACCCAGCATCAACGGCGAGACGGAGCAGGTAGTGAAGCAGCACGTGCAGGTCTTTGTCCATTCAGAGTAAGCCAAGGCCTCACGGGACTCTCGCAGCGCCATCACTGCTGACAATGACGAAAGAAACTTCACCATTTTCAGCGAGGCGGCCGGGTCCGGGGTGTCGATCCCATATCCCTCCATTTCGATTCACGCTGTCAAGCAAGTGAGGACTCCTGGCGACACCAACACGCCGGCCATATGGATGCAGCTGGAGTTTTCTGACGGCGGTGCCGACGACGACGACTTTAGCACGGTCGACCTCACGATTGTGCCGCCCGCCTCGGCAGACGCACAGTCACTCTACGACGCCATTTCCAGCTGCTCCAACCTGCATCCCGATCCTACCAACGACGATGACGACGAGGCTGCGGACGAACATGATCGAATCGTATCCGAGAGCAGCGCTGAGGGCGAGACTGTTGAAGGATTTACCGGGGTCCTGCGCGGCACGACTGACGGCGGCCTACCGCCACCAATGCCAGGAAGCGGCGGCTGGATCACGGCAGAAAACGTGCACGAACACTTTGATGAGGAGGGGAACTGGATCGGTGCCAATGGGGAGGCAGGGGAGCTTGGTGAAGGGGCAGGAAGAAGCCGTCCGCGTCACGAGATGGATGGCGCCGGCGTGAATGGGGATGACGAGTCGGAAGTTAAGAGACCGCGAGTTGAATAAAGAAGAATGAGACGAAGAAGACGAAGAAGGAAAGGAGAAACGTCAGGCGTTACTGATGAGGCCTGTCTGTAGGATGAAAAACTAATGGGAACGAAGCCGATATTGTCCAAAGGGCGCTTGGGACGTCGAGACGCGTTTTGTCCTTTACAACGGGCTTCGCTCCACGCGCCACCGCGCTTCTGCGGATGGCGTGGTGGGACGTCGTACGGTGAGAACTGCGCGCTCCTCTTGTCATCTCACGAGATTCGCGGTGCAGCAGCTGCCATGCGCGTCTGAAGATACCTACCAAAGTCCGGTTTGCTGGGGCCAGTGCAGAACAAGGCTGGGAACGCATCGGGACACCTCAGGCGATGGCCCGGATGAGGCGATTCTCCCCAATATTATGCAGGCCCATTAGGATATGACCCCTCATCTGCAATAGCTGTGGCTGTCGGTCTCACTTAAGATATAGTCCCCCCGATATAATAAGAAGCTGGCAACCCTGCCGGTCAGGTACGAGCCTGATTGCAGCAAGATCCACCGCGATACGGACATTCTCAGATTTGGGATGGATGGATGCTGCAGAGCCGACGACGTTGGGGCACGTATTTGTGGGCGGCGGTTCACGAGCTGGAGACGATGTGATGAAGGCCGACCAGAACCCTGGATCTAAAGGAACTCTCTCGATTGGCAGTGATGCCGGCGTCGCATCCCCAGCAACATGGATAGCGTGGGTATAAAATCAGTCGCCCGACCTTTGCGCTTGGACGCACTGACCCTTTGCCGTTGGCCGGATCAAACCCATTTCCCGAACGATAAAAAACGAAGGAGAAAAAAAAACCATGTTTTATTTCCCTGGTGTTGTCGGTCTCCTCCTGCTGGCGGCTGGCCTCGTGGCCTCGGAAGACGGCCAGCTCTACCAAGCGTGCGACCGGGGCAACGACTTTTGGTGCCGCCGCGACTTCACCTGCGTGCCCAGCGACGCCAACTGCCGCGACGCCACGACGTGTCCGGGCCGCTGCGTCCTGCTGGCCCAGCGGCCAGGATGCTCCACGGATGCCGACTGCGGCGGCGGCGGCGGCAACGACGACGACAAAAAAGACGGGACGACGTCGTCCTCTCGGTGCATCGATGACCCGCGCCACTTCGACAACTGCGGCCTCAGCTGCGGACGGGCGGGTATCTGCGTCAGCGCCGCGGAGCCAAGATGCGGAGCGACTGCTGAATGCCCGAGCCTGCAGAGGTGCTTCGTGGATCTGCGGTGCGCTCCCGCCGGTGGCAAGACGGGGGCAGCATGTCTGACTGGCGGTGTGCCTGGCGTGTGCCTCAAGACGGACAGGAGACGGGCTCGCGAGTGAGCAGACGATGCAGATGCAATGCGCATGCACATGCAATGCCTTCGCAAATGCGCCACTGCTGGTTGGTCTGTTGGGGACGGGGATGGGGATTGGGGGAGGGAAGAGAGAGGGAGAGGGAAGGGGGAAAAAAAAAATCAACGAAGCCAAGTGTGGAGAGAGAGCGTTCATCCCCGTCGGATTGTGCCGCCAGGGAGCTCCACTTGGGAGGGAAGTAGTGGTGATGATGATGGTGATGGTGGTGATGGTGGTGGTGATGATGACGATGGTTGATCGACAGACGCGATATATGTATGTGCCGTCTGTACGTTGCTTATTTTGACGGACGCTAATTTTTGGCCAGGCTTTCCAACTCACAGAGAAAAATATATACTTCGCCACCAAAAACTCTTTCCCTTTTCTTTTATTTCCCTGTTGTTGTTGTTGTTTTTCTCCTCATATAAATCCCTCCCTTTCGCCAGCAATGTACATCAACAACACTCTCGTGCTCGCCTTCTGGTCCTTCCTCGCCAACGGCAACCCGGTGGTCCGCGACAAGCACCACGGCGTCGCGTACCACGGGCTGAACCGCAACGGCATCGAGGTCTTTCTCAACATCCCCTACGGCCAGGACACGGGCGGCGGCCACCGCTTCAAGCCGCCGCGCCTGCACGTGCCGCAGCCGAACAGCTCCGTCGACGCGACGGCCTACGGCCCGGCCTGCCCGCAGGCCCTCGGGCCCTGGTACGCGCCCATCTCGCTGACCAGCATCACCAATATCTCCGAGAACTGCCTGAACCTCAACATTGCCCGGCCCAGGCACACGCACGCCGACGCCAAGCTGCCCGTGCTCGTCTTTGTGCACGGCGGCAGCTACTGGTCCGGCTCGAATGAGGAGATTACCATCCGCCCGGACGGCATGATTGTGGAGAGTGTCAAGAATGGCCTGCCCGTCATCCACGTGGCCATGAACTACCGTTTGGGAGGTGCGTGTGATGATTGACCCATTGATGTGTGTGTGAAAGAGAGAAAAAGAGAGAAGGGGGGAGAGACTGAGAGCGAGAGTCTGCTCAGAGGAGTCCTTTTTTTTTTCCAAAGCATTTTGAGCATGGCTGATCAACGGTCATGTTCTTGACAGCATTCGGCTTCGCGCAGTCCGAGGCCCTGCGGGCAGAGGGCTCGGAGAATGCTGGGCTGCGAGATCAGTGGCTGGCGCTCGAATGGGTTCGCGACAACATTGCTCACTTTGGCGGTGACCCGGACCGGGTGACCATCTTTGGGCAGTCGTCGGGAGGTGAGATTTTTCTCATTCCTTTCTCCTTTTTCTTTCTTTCTTTCTTTCTTTCTTTCTTTCTTTCTTTCTTTCTTTCTTTCTTTCTTTCTGTTTTGTTGTTCTTCTCTTCCTTTTCATAATCCCAGTGTCTCTCGCATATCCCGATTCACGGAGAAATGAAGAAGAAAAAAAAGAAGAGTGAAAAAAATCCCGCCTGGCTGACGATGACGCAAAACCAAAACATCCAGGCCTCTCCATGGGCCTGCTCATGATGGCCTACGGCGGCACCAGGCCCGTGCCTTTCCGGCAGGTCATTGCCGAGAGCCAGGCGCTCGAGCCCGGCATCACGGGCAACTTCACGCGGACGGCCATGCAGCTCGTCGCCGACAGGGTCGGGTGCGACAAAACGGCGCTGCAGTCGGCCGGTGTCTGCGCGACCTGCCGCTGGACGTGCTCCTCAACGCGTCGCTGGCCACGTTCTCGTCCGACGTGGCGCACAACATCGGCGACATCTGGCTGCCGTCGGTCGACGGCGACTTTTTGCCGGCGCCGCCGTCGCAGCTCCTGCGCGAGCGCCGCTTCGCCGCCAACATCACGGCCATGATGGGCTGGTGCTCCGACGACGTGGCCTTCTTCACCGACCCGGCCATCGCCACCGACGACGACGCCCAGCGCTTCCTGCAGGCCTACGCGCCCGGCATGACGCCCGACGCCATCCGCCGCCTGCTCGCGCTGTACCCGGCGTCCGACTTCGCGCCGCCGCCCGGCAGCGCCACGGCGGCCAACCTGACGGCCCAGTTCCACCGCACCGCCCGCGTCTTCCGCGACATCTTCATGACGTGCGAGCCCATCCTGTACGCCGAGCACCTCGCCGCCGCCGGCAGCACCGTCTACCTGTACGAGTGGAACCAGACCATCCTCGACCCCTTCCTGCGCGACGTCTCGCACCGCCCCGGCCTCGGTCCCATCCACACGTCCGAGTTCGCCTACATCTTCGGCAACCTGTCCAACTACAACACCGGCACCTGGGCCTTCCAGCCGGGCCCGGCCGACTACCAGCTCAAGGAGCGCGCCTCGCGCTCCTGGTCCACCTTTGCGAGCACCGGCCGCCCGAGCCTCGCCGGCCACAACACCTTCCACAACTTTGCCCCCGCCCCGGGACCTGACTCGCAGATCAACATCTTTGTCGCCGGCGGCCCCAACGAGGGTCTGTCCCCCATCGACGGCCCCGGCGCCCATCCGGCCATGGAGAGGCAGCGGCTGCGAGAACGGTGCGCCCTGATCAATTCCCCTGAATATATTGAGCAGCTAGGTTTCTAAGGAGGGGCAAAGAGACGGGCGAGAAGAAAAGCAAAGCCCGGCGAAGACGACAAAAGGAAAAAAAAAAAAGGCCCGATTTGAAAAGAAGACATCCTTGTTGAAGCAGGAAACCCCCCGCACCCCTCACCAACCTCAAGCTTTATTGGGGAGGGGAAACAGAAAATTCAAGATACCAAACCCCTCTTTCCCACAAACGTCATGGCTAGCCATGGCGAGATAGCTTGAAAAATAATAGTACAGGAGAGCGAGTATACGAATGAATGAATAAAGGGAATCAGAAGAATGCATGTATGTATCCGTAATCTCCTTCCCGATCCTTCTAGAAAATGATGATGAGATTTGAGCCCCCCCTCCTTCTAGAAAATGATGATGAGATTTGACCCCCCCCCCCCTCTCTCACATTTCGTTGGTATATAGACATCATCCCGGCACACTCAACTCAAACTCAACGCAACGCAACTCGACACGTCCTCTTTGTTTCTTCCGGGCTGCTTCTGTTGCTGCTGCTGCTGCTGCTGCTGCTGCTGCTTCTGCTTCTGCTGCTGATGCTGATGCTGCTGCTGCCCGCTCTCACATGCGCAGGCCTCCGTGTCGCAACTCACGGTCCGGCGAAGGCAGCAAAAACCCGTCCTTGTCGTACAGGCTACCGAGGCTTTCCCTGCCGCGCCGCTTCGCCCCTTCTGCGCCCGCCGCCGCCGCCGACGACCTCTTACCCGTTTTGCCCGCTGCAACGCCTCTGTGTTGTTGTTGTTGTTGTTGCTGCTGCTGCTGGTGCTGGTGCTGCTGTGTTCTTGATGACGAGGTTGGTGGCGGCGGCACCAGGTCACGCCTGATGATGCCCAGGCCCAGGTTCTCCTTGCCGCTGCGCCCTGCCGAAGCTGTCGCTGTTGCTGTTGCTGTTGCTGATGCTGCGGCTGCGGCTCGGGCCAGGTTCTCGCTCCTCGGGCGGGCGCTGCCGCCTGTTGTTCTTGCTGCTGTTGTTGTCGCCGCCGCCGATGACGATGATGATGATGCTGCTGCTGCTGCTCCCGTGGCCGACTTGCGCACCGTCACCATGGACCGGTGCCTGTTCTTCTGGGACGTCGTCTTGCCAATGTTGAAGTAGTGCCTCGAGCTCATGCTGGGAACGCGCCGACTGCTGCCACTGCCGTTGCTGTTGCTGTTGCTGCTCCTGCCCCCCGTGGCCGTGCCGAATATCGCAGCAGGCAGCGTCGGCGAGTCCTCGCCGATAAAGGGCGTTGCCGTCGCCGCCGCCGCCGCCGACGACGACGCCATCGACGCGACGCTGTACGAGCTCACCACGCTGTTCATGCGGCGCAGCTCCGCGATCGTGAGGCTCAGGGCCGACGGATGGTACTGGTGGCTGCGCGTAGTCGTCGTCGCCGTCGAGGAGCGAAGCGTGCTGCCTCGGCGGGACAGTGAGCCCCCTCCAGCAGTAGAGTAGATGGAACTGGCGTTGGAGACGACACGCGCCCCCGTGCTGCTGGTGGTGGTCAGCTTGGGCGATCCGTGCACCGACGGCCGCGGCGACAAGGCGGTGCTCAGGACAGAACCGTCTGGTGCGGTCGTCGTCGGGCTGTGTACAGCAGTAGCAGATGGCGGCGCACGACCCCCCTGCGCCTGTGACTTGGCAAGCAGCATCGACAGCAGATCTTCCTCGTTGAAGGGCGAAGACGACGAGAGATCAGCCGGGCTGACATCCTGCTGCTGCTGCTGCTGCTGCTGCTGCTGTTCGCCCTCTTCCCCTTGATGATGCGCCCCTGGCGTCACGGGAACCGGGCTCGGCGTGGGAGACCTGCTGCGGTTCGACTTGTCCAGCCAGTCCGGCTTGGGCGTCTCGCAGGCCGGCAGCGTGGTCGCGTCCGAGTCCTGCGTGTGTACGGACGCAGAAGTGAAGCTCGATTCCGAAACGCTCGGCGGAAGCGGGAGGTCCTTTTGCATCTCCGCTCGCGGGTGTTGCTGCTGCTGCTGCTGCTGGTACCCAACAACGCTCAGTCGCAGACTGTCGATTTGGCAATCCTCGTCCCGCGTCCAGAGTGGCCGCAGGGCCACCGGCTTCGGCGGCGACGCGATGCGCATCTCCGCGTCACCTTGGTCCCCTTGCGACCACATCGGCTGCAGGGCCAGCGGACGGGGGGGCGGTGGTGCGTTTTGAAGATCAACGCCTCGGCCGGCGGCGCCCGCCTTGCAGTTTGCCGAGATGGGCCTGAGCGGCTGCGAGACGGGGGACTCGTTTTTGCGCCGGGCCAAGCGGTTCGGGCTCATGCTCTTGGTGTGTCTCAGGGGACGAGGACCGGCCGGCTGTAGCTGTAGCTGTTCTCTGGCCGCGACGAGGTCCTTGTGCAGAGCGTGGGCAGCAACATGAGCAACGTGTCGAGGGCTCTTCTCGACAAAAGGGTCGTCGAGGTCTTGTTTGGGTGCGTTTTTGACACCGTACAGCTCTTCTCTTCGGTACTCCTCCTGCTGCTGCTGCTGCTGCTGCTGCTGGGCATGGTATTGGCGCCGGATATCGAGCTCCTCGGCTCCATCATCGGGCTCTTCGCCAACACTGTACAGTGTTGACAGCGAGCTGGACCGGTCGCTGTCCGTCGATGATCTTCTCCGCTGAGGGCTCTTCTGCTGCTGCTGCTGCTGCTGCTGCTGCTGCTGCTGCTGCTGCTGTTGGACTCTACGCTGAGGACTTCGCGACGGTGGACTGTGGCTCGGTGTCCGCGACGGACTCTCTAGGCCTGGTCCGGTCGGCGGCAAAATCTGACTTCCATGTGGCTCCCATCCCCGTGGGTTATTTCCACCTCGAGAACGACTGGGACTGTAGGTGCTCCCCGGTTGTTGCTGCTGCTGCTGCTGCTGCTGCTGCTGCTGCTGCTGTTCCAGCTGCTGCGTCGCTTCTGCGATCAAGCTGTCAGTGGCGCTGCCGACCGACATGACGGAGACTTGTGTCGAAGAAGCGCTCATCGCGCTGTTGCTGCTGCCCTTTTGTGGACTGGCTGTAGTAGTACTGCCTCTGCTGCGCCGCCCAATGCCGCGCGTTGAGCTCGACCGACGGCTATGCGGTGTCTTGACGGGGGATGGGCGGGTTGGCGAGGTTTGCGTCGTCTCCTTGACGGGCGAACGGCTGACTCCCTCTCGGAGACGCTGGTCAGTCGACCGCAAGATGTCCCGCAAATCTCGATCAGCCATCGTCAAGGACGGCCGCAAGTGTGCCTGTGTCGGCGGTTTGATGGTCGATTGCCGACCCCGTGGCACCTCGTCTTCAGAGCCCACGCTGTAATTGGCACCTCCCCATCCCATTGGTACATACGGTCCCTGCTGCTGCTGCTGCTGCTGCGACTGGCGTTTTTGGTGGTGATGAGAAGGCCCGTACGGCTGCTGCCCGTGCTGCTGCTGCTGATGTTTTCGATACTCTTCATAGTACGGCTGCTGTTGTTGGGAGTGCACCTGCCTTGGGTGCATCATCATTGGATTCGAACGATTCTTTTCGCTTTCATGACCGCTTCCTTTCTCGACAGTCGACAGACTCGGCACCGTCGGCGTCTGCCCGTACCATTGATCCCTCTCGTACCAGCCCTCATCCGCGTCCTTGTTCACCGGCGGGCCATGCAAGGTATCACCGCCAATCCAGCTCCTCCGCTCAGCCTTCTTCTTGCTGGGCGACCGGAAGAAGTTGAAGTTGGAATAAGACGGGATGGACGGCAGAGGGATAATGGGCGGAAGCGCCAGTGAGAAGCGACCCGAGAAATGGCTCGAGAATCCGCTCACTGCAGATTCCGTCATGAGCAGCGGCCGCTTCGTCAGACGAGTCTGGGAGAACTCGTCGGGGATCGTGTACGGCCGTGAGGCCGATTTCCTCTGCCGAGCTTTGATCGTCCATGCCATGACAAGGCCGACGCTTGTGAAGAGGGCAATGCCACCACACAGGGCAATGGCCAGAAGCGCCCCCACGCTCAACCCGCCGTCGTCCCTTTTCACTAAGTATATCCTTTCCATCCTGGCGGCTTTTCTCTCTGCTGCGGTTGTGAGGATCGCAGCATGACAGATGGGTCTGAGCTCCTCTTTCTGATGCTCCCTCGCGCGCGCGCGGCTTACAAGATCAAGAGAGACGTCGCAGGCACGGCCGCAGTATCAACGGCGGGATGCGTTGGCCAGCAAAAGAAGAAGAGCGCAGAGTTGGCACGGTGACGTCCATATGGGATCCTCCGCCTCTGCCTTCCCTGCCGTCATGCTCGTAAACAGTCATCTTTATCATGATGGGTTGCTGGTGTTCGTCCCACTTCAACACTGTCATGGAATGCGTTGCCCATGTGACCGCATTCCAAACCACGCCGCAATACTGCAGCAGCCTTGCCCGTGGGTCCACGAACACCGAGACATTTGACAGGCAAGCCCGAACAGTATATTCCGTGCGGATGCACCCGAGCCACATCAAATTGATAGTGGATTCCTCTCCATGATACGACGTTCATGAGCAGTCACGGCGACTGCCTTACCAGCGCGAGCCAGCCGGCATTGTTGGTTGATCTTCACGTTTCGTCCGTCGACAACTTGAAAATCACTGTGCCCCTTCACATGCGCTGCATAGGCAGAATTCGAGAACGTTGAAAATGTTTCACACCCTATACCTATACCTACGGAAGAAGAAGTCGTGTAGCATTTCTGCACCATGAAAAAGAAGTTTCAAAAAAGTAAAAAGAAAAGAAAAAAAAAAAAGCAAATGAAAAAGAAAAACCGAGGGACCCATTCACAGGAGTAAAGCCAAATATGCTGTCCATCATGCAACGCAAACTCTGAGCCGATATCTGCGGGACCCGCCCAGATGACACGAGTCTCCCCTTCCAAGAGTGAACATCAAAACACAGATGAATTCTCAAATCAGCAACGTAGTTTTTATAATAATGGTCCTTCTCCCGTAGCTGCTCCCTCCATTCCATCAAAACTTGCCATGAACATGGGCGTGACGCGCCGCATGTCTTCGGTGCTTGTGACCTGCAGGAGCAGCCGCCGCGGGCGTCGCTTCAGCAGGCCGGCCACCAAAGTCAGTCACGGTCACAACCGACTCAACCCAAAGAATCTTCTTGACGACGGTGCCACTCGTGATATACTGGGTGCTGTAGAAAGTCGGTGGGTCGGCAGGGGGCGGTGGGGCGGGAGTGACAACGGTAGATGTTGAGGCCGGCGGCGGGGGAGGCGGAGGAGGCGTAGGGGCTGACGACCCGCTCTTCGCCTTCTCCTTGAAGGCCTGACCGGGAAGAGGAGCGGCGGGGTCCGATGGTTTCTCGCCTGGGCGGTAGGTCAAATTGGGACCGGGTGAGGATTTGGCGGGCGCTGGTCCGTGGCTGGCGGATCCTCCCACTTCAATATTTCCAGGCAATTTGGCCATTGGGCCAAGAACGTTTTCCGCAAAGAGGGCCTGGAGAGGTGACTTCCTCATTTGGCAAGAAGTGGCTTTGCCCTCGTCCACGACATTGAACAGGGGGCAGTCCTGAATCCGGCCAGATGGATTGGTACACGTGTTGATGGCCGACTGCAGGAAATTTGTTTCCCATCCAGTGATGAAATCACCATGGTAGCCAAACCCTAGCCAAATCAGCATTCCATACATGATCCAGGGCTTGCGCGCACGAGGGTGTTCAAGCCATCAACTCACCGGTAGTATCGCCGTTGCTCACGGTGAAGCGACCGTTGCGACCCTTGAAGGCCGCGGTGTTCCAAATTACCTCGTAGAGCATGCTGGGAAGGCGCACAGGGTGGCTCTCGGGGCACGTTCCGGTCATGACGAGGTCTGGAAAGGCAACGTGATCCTTGTGGTTCGGGCTGTCGAGATCCTTGCCGTTCCAGCAAGACGGAAACATAAGCTCGAATCGCAAACCATTGGCACAGTTCTGATCGAGGTAGGCTTTGTCCGGGAGACGATGGCGGTACAAGGTGGCTTCAGGGTCCTTGGCGTAATTGAGGCAGTTGAAGCCAAGGGCGCGCTGAGCCAAAGCTTGTTGTGTAGTCTGACCCATGCTAGCCCATTGCGATTTTGGAGGATCAGGCTGACTAGCATCTCCAAGAGTGTAAGTCCGCCTCTCGTTGTCCCCTGAAATCATCTTGAACCCCGAGGGAAAAGCTGTGACATTGTTGCCATATAGAAGGTAGTATCTGAAAAAAAAAAAAAAGAATCATCAGCAGCAGCTGGGCGTTGCAAATCTTCCTGCAATCACCAAACTTACGCAAGCATTCCACCAACTTGAGGCACCAGCTCGATTTTGCCAGTATCAGAATCTTGGAAGTATACAGCGGGGTGCCAATACGCCGATTTGTCCTGGGTGACACGGCATGATGTGCACGAACCACCCTGCAAGTCAGCAGTGTTTGAACTTTCAGAGAAGGCTGTTATTTGGACGATTGTCAGCCGAGTCCTTTTCCCTGAGCTTATTGCGCCACTCGGCAACAAAGTGCACATTTGTAACTTGTGGCCCAAGTCAAAGACAAGCGCTTCTTTCAAAAGAAGACATTGGCCCAGTTGGAAAGCCCCGCGATATTTCCATACGTACCTGAAGATCCATGAATCGCGTGAGCGTGGGCAGAATCCTCGCCTGGGTTAATGATTGGGTCGAGTCGGGCAAGGCCAACACGACCGGGGCATTCCATACGCCAGAAGGCGTTGGCGCCTGCAATTAAGCTTGCAGATAAGATCAAAGGCTTCAGCATGACGAGTCGCGACAGATTGCTGGCTCCGAGTCGTGATAGTCGTTAATGGTAAGGAGTGGACGACGCAGCAAAGCTGGCTGAGAACGAGTATATTGTCAGTGACGATGCGGAAAACGAGTGTCGGGTGCTGGCTGAATTGGCAAGCGTGCTTCTTCAAGCTTGTGCGTAATCGAACGAAGAAATCAGGTACGTAGATGTGACCTGCGCGAGACTACGCGCACGGAGGTGGGAAGGAGCGTTGTTGAGGAAATATGATCTGTGCACCGGGCAAAAGGCTCTGAACATAGCATGCGCAGCACGCGTTGACAGGTGCGAGGCACTTGCGAGGTACTTGAGAGGCACTTGCCCTAGACAAAACGCCAACTGTGATCACTCAATCGCAGGCTTCGTCGACCGGCAGCTGGTCAGGTTGAACGAATAACGCATCGCGCATCGTTTGCTTCGGCCCACTAACACGACGCCGCGATGGTTCTTTGCATGTGCGAGAAGTCGCCTTGCGACTGTATCCTTTCAGCACAGTCTGGCCGGCCTCATGCAGTACGGCAGTCGTCTGGTCCTCTTCTTGTTTGATTTGGTCCGTTCGGCCAGAATGATCGTCCAAGTCGCAAAGTCCATGCGATGGCTTGCTTACCAAACATGGGAGAATATCGATGAAGTCGAAACCAGTTTCGATAATTTTTTTTCGAGACTTTCCAGAGTCCAGAAAGGAGCGAGAAGAGAAGACAGGGTCGCCAGGGAGGACACAAGATTGAGCCAATGCATGAGTGCTAGGAGAGGCATTGCCCCGGTACTTAGTTGTTATTCCTCGCCCACGTTTGAGAATGGAGGCGAGGTTGTCCCAGCCCCGCCGTCGCGCCGAGACTTTGAATTCCAGCGCGAAGCACTACGAAACTGGCTGCTGCCGGTGCTCGCTTCGAAACGCGTAGAATAAGGTTTCCGTCCGATCATAGCTGCAATTTGCCCTCTGGCACGTTGATCTGGTGATGGCCATGTTTCCGTTTGTCATGGTGGTCTGGATGCCCGTCTCCTTACATGCGTGCAACTCTGCCAATTTCGGCACCCCTTGGAGCGAGCAGCCGGCAGAGATGAAGTCGGGGCTTCCGGTCGAGAACATGAGGGTTTTTCTCGCTCATGGTAAACACTTTTGTGCCCAAGTCTCGAGCAAAGAGGATATGACAAGCATGAACAAAACTCGTTGATCTCGGACTGCAGACGGCACTTGCGCAGCACCCAATGCAAATAGCGGGGAAAACAAATTCACGACAGCCAGGCTTTCTTACCTGAATAAGATGGCATCAATTCGGGTCGACAAAAGGTTTCGCGATGAAACTGAGCATTGAGGAATAAGGCGCAACCAATGAGAGTAGATCAGAACACAAGCATAAAAGGAGCGTAAGTTGTCGAACTGGCGGAAGGAAGGAAAGGAACGTCAGAATATCACTGTAGCCTTGCAAGAGGGCTCGGTGACATGGGAAGGGGAGAGACGGGATTTCGAGAGGAAGGGGAATTTGGTCGTGGGGGGGCAAAGCAGCCGACGCATGTACGGAGCACTGCAGGTGCGTGCCCAGCGCCCGACGTCAAGTCGACGAGGAGGAGGAGGAGATAGGGAGATTCAGTGGGGGTTCACGGATGGACGTGTGATCGACTGTCCAGCCCTGCCATCCTCGTAGAACTCTTCCATTTTGCTCGGTGGTGTGGGATGGCCACCACCCGTCTCATCTGGGGTTGCCTTTGAGCAGGGCCCCGTGTCAACTGACCAATGCGCCAGTGCGTGAGCCAGACACCATGGTCAAATTACACATAGTTCCAAGGGTCAGAAGCCATGTGGTCGGTTGGTGGGAGCCAGACAGCCCCTGGATCTAGCATGCTTGGCATCAGGGCAGTCTCTTTGGACAGCGTGAAACATTGCAAAGGCGCTCCAGCATAACTTCCCGTTGGGGGGGCGAGGCGGGCGAGCGGGCAAGTATTGGAACAACGGCGGAGCGAGTAAAGACAGACAAGACAATCCAGGGAGGCTAGCGGAGATGCATTGCAATGGCCCCCGAAAAGGATCAAATGCCATCCCTTGGTTGGCTCCAGCGTCAGCCAATTGCGGCGGCTAGTGACCTCGCCAGGGGCAAAAGGGAGGCCGGCGGTACCTGGATCCAGAGGTCCTCCTCCGCCCGCCTCGCTCGGCCTGACAGTTGACAAGGTCGCCAGGTCATCCAATCCAAGACCGGTTTTAAACCGGGTCCGAGCTCGTCGAGTGTTCTTGCTGTTGATGGGTTATGTGTGTTATCGTTTTGCGCCGTCCAAGCTCGGAATCCTGCGATGTGCCTATTAACAGCGATTGAAAAGAACTAATGTCAAGGAAACCTGCACCGTTCATGTCCAATTTGAAGCTCAGAAAACTCAAGGGCAATGTTTCGAAAATTTTAACTTCCGTCCACGCGACAGTCTGCTCACGGCGAACAGACATAACCTGGACGGCGATGGTGGTACAAATGACTCACCTTTTCAAATGGGCAAGAAATGCGTACTGTTCCTATTGAACTGCTGTCTGCTTGGATGAACATGGCTTTTGTAGACTCCGAAAGGAAGAAATTAGTCTCTTGCCAAAGCCAAGAGTCCAAATTGCCTGTCTGATTGTCCTTTTCTGCTAAATAAATATGACCAAAAATGAAATGGATGGACGCTTGTTATTGTGAGTTCGTCACAATCTCATAACAAAAGTCGGCGCCTGTGCCCCATGCTAAAAGTCGCCCGCCGGCCAGGAATAGCAGGGAATGCGGCTAATGTTTTGCCATGACGCAATGCTGCAGCCCTTGCTGCCGTGCGCGGACCAGTGTGGGAACAATGGAAGGTGGCGCGAGGTCTCGCAGGTATTGGACAGGAAGGCGCCGCCTCCAACCGTCGTGCTTGCAACGAGGATGCGATTTGTCCAACGTCCTGGCGGCTGCGAGGGGCGCCGCGCAACCTCAGGAGCTGACCTGACTGGCAATAGCATAAACACTTATGGCTGACTGCACAGCGCTGACTCTCGTCCGTCCGCCTGTCATCCTCCCAGCTGTCTCCCCACCATCGGTATCGTTCACAATCGAGATTCGCGGAAGAACAGGAACGGCGAGGGGGCGGAGGCGCCACCGAGATGATTTCCTCCACTTTTAACCCCCGTACTTGAAACCAGCGTGAGACAGGGGCAGCAGCCAATCTGCGTCTGCTATCAAGGGCAGCCTCGTCGTGCTGCTTCGTTCTTCTGCGATTTATTAACCCTCGGATTTGCCCCCTCGCAGTAAGCGGCCATGGCCATTCGTGGAAAGCAGGATTGAAGTCGGTCGCTTGCAAGGATGGAAGCGATGACGTGGCCGGTGCAGGAACAAAGACGCTTCGCTTGCTTCCCGACAATGCGGCCTGTGGCCAAGTTTCTCTCGCATGCCAGACCACACCGCCCCCCTTTCTTGATCTCTCGCAGCACTCTCCACGGACAGGGAGGAGGAGGAAGCAAGATCAAATTTTGTGGGTGACACAAGCATATCTTGTCACGGCGCGCAAAGGGTCTATATCCAAAATAAGGAATCCAGGCGCGATCATTCGTGTCACCCCCTCTTACTGTATTACACATGAGTTTGCACAGATTCTACGGAGTACATACGATTCAGAAGACAGTGGTGGTTGGTCACGCGGTGCGGTCCACAGCATGTACTTCCCCTGACGATGATGCCCTGTCGGCGCGCGCAATACCTGGTACCACAGCCGGCGCAGACACACAGACAGACTGACGAGGCTGGATGCCCATGTGTCGGCTTACCGGCAATCGGCCCAGGACAGCTCAGGCCGGGTGATGGCATCGACATCATGCATGTTTGCGATAAGTCTGCAAACGTCTGGGCACGATGTTTGGTCCGACCGGCCCAGGCACGGCATGCACGAAGAGTCAAGATCCCTGGCTTCTGACACCGTAGCACCAATCCGCCGGTGCGTCCATATTTTCGTAACACCGCGTTCGCATCTTCGGCCTGCATTGCGCGTTTTTCTGTCCTAACAGCCACCTGCCAGCCGGGAACAGATGTACGTGCAGCGGTCCCATGTTTGGCTGCGTGACGGAGCTGTTGGCTTGACCGACGTGTTTGAAAAGGAAGAAAAAAATTTGACTATGAGAGCGTGTATCACACAGATGAAGAAAGCAGCCGCTGTGTCCCGTGGGTACTTCTTGCAGCATGCATGGGATGGATGGTGCATCGGCTCGTATCTGGACAGCCTGCATTAGTGCCTCAATCCGGCCGCTGCAAAGAAACATGGGCGTTGCGTTGAATTGCGATCAGCGGAGAATCGCATTTTGAAAGGCGACCCACCCGGATCGGAAGAACTGTCTCGAACATGGGCATTGTTGATCGAAATTGACCGTGACGCGAAGGTGATGTCACGGAGCGCAGTGGCATGAATTCGCGGCTTGGCTTACGCTGGCCGAATTGTCAGCGTTTGAACGCCCGACGAACCCCAAGCAATCATCCGATGTGTCTCCTTTGGAGTCGCCCGCTCCTTGACAGATCGTCCAGTATGATCGCCCTTCATCCCGTCGCCGATCTTGGGGCTCACTGCCGCCGGTTTCATGTCCATACCTCTCTTTGGTGGACTATGCGCCCCTGCAGGCTGTTTCGGCAGCACAGCACGCCTAGGCGCTGGAATGATTGTGTGCCGGTTGGAAGAAAAGGCCATCATCTCATCTCATCATCCCTTGTTGGAGCGCGTTAGCGGACGGGCACCGCCATGCGCCGGGATTTCAGCTCACGAGTAAGTCTGGAAGCCTTCGGCGTAGCCGCCCCAGAAGGCACCACCACATTACTGTACACCGCTGTGAACGCAGCATGTGTGGTACAGCTGGACGGTACTCTGTCAGAGCTCCCAGGCACGCAAAAAATTTCATTGGTCACGGAAGGGATGATTGCAACGCCGCACGAAACGAAATGTAGGACCGAAACCCCCCTCCTGACCAGTGGGGAACTTCTCTCCGGGGGGCGGGTGCAAATGTGCAAAAGGATACGTGCGATCGTGTCGAACGAAGCCAAAGCCCTAATAAACTGACTGCCTGCATTTGTCGGGATGGCGCGCGGCAGTCGTACAGTATACGATGTGCATCGGTGAGTATGGATATGGCCAGGCACTCACCACTTCGTAGAACGTCGCGGCATCCTCTGCCCCCGCCGAGGTCTAGGCCGTACCGTTTGTCGTCGAGACTTCCCGTCTTGTCGCTCGCTGTTGGCCCGAATTCCAGTCTTTATCGCCTGGGTCATAATGGCGATATGAGTTTTACTCCCGGGTAGCTCCACCCGAACATAGCGTGTGGTACAGGGTATCATTGCCACCAGCCTTCAACACGGCTGTATCGTGAATGTTTGTACAAGTCCGCGTCCGTTAGCTCGAGATTACCCAATAATTATATACACTTCCAAAGGATTTCATTGCAGGTACAGAAGCGGCCTATTCCTAGACATCATTCAAAAGCTCAACGTACATCATCACAGCGTGAGAATCGCGCCAACGATCAGCTAAATACCTACAAAGAGAGAAGGGGGGAATAGCAAAAAATCGCAACAGGGCCCCATCTTTGCAGTTCAACGAGCGGTGAATGAGAGGAGTTGACCTCTAGATGTGTGATTTGAAAGGCATTGCGCAGAGTCAATGACCTCCAGCGGCCTTAGATTGTTCTCAACTGGTTTGACGACAAGCGAAAATTTCTGCCACTGTACTTTTTTCAAACCCCAAGTGCCCCGCATAACACGTCCATAAACTCAAAAGACTGAGGTGAGAGAGAAAAGAGTGAGCAGATGTATCACGTCTACCGCCCAGCTCTATTACCAAAAACACCCAGCACGCCGCGCAATACACTTTCTCCCTTTCTCCACCCCGATGGGACTGATGATGGGGTTTCCTTTTGGGGAGATATTACAGTGAAACGCTTTGTACATTATCCTACCATCGACCAGCCGCGGACGCCAGGGTAATTGATGACCAGCAAAGGCCAGTGGACTGCGCAGGAGTGCTGGTCTTGCGGTGTCTGCCGTGGGGACGCCAATTCTTAAGCGTTGGGCTGTCGTCGCGCGAGCGAGGAACAACCTTCCGTGCGCCCAGTCGGGTATCAACACCACGCCATGGGTGTCCCTCACGTCGCAGCGTCCAGATAGCCCGTGGCAAGATTCGAGCCAATTGGTGTGTCTTCGGGCTCATGGGCCGTAGCCAAATCAGCGAGATGTTGCAGCCCCTGAATGGCGAGTGCATCAGGGCCAGGTGATGACGGGGCTCGCAGCAGTTCGCCAAGCCTTTCCCGAACGGGGTCCCAATGGCCGCCGCTTGGCTTCTCCGTGATATCCCGAACGATGGCCAGGACTTCATCCTGCATAACATCACTGGTGGCCAACCCCCCTAGAGCCATAGCTGCGAGAGACACGAAGTGATTTATCAACGGGCTCTTCAATTCGGTACTCACGGAAAGGAGGTGAGCCAACTCTTTCGTTGGCCAAAGGATTTCTTTCGACGAAACGCCGGGTGTTAGTAGGGTAACCAGCAGACGGCAGTGCCAGTACGCGAGATGTATCATGGGATACGCAGCCGCATCGATGTGCGCGGGCAAATCTTCTCTGTAGTTCTCGATATAGTCCGTCAGTATCGCAGCCATGCAGGGATCAGCCGCATTCGCCCCCGTCTGCAAAGTGGAGATGACGAATGAGACTCTGGTTAGCAGCTTCGATAGTCCTGCGAATGTAACGATTAGCCTTTTGATTCCCCGAATCACGACGAAGAGAACAGCTCAGGGGATCAAGGGCAGGCCATACGGAGAAGATAGAAGCAAACTTCTCCCACGACATTTTCTAGGCCAGCGGGAGGGACGGCGCTTCTGTCAGGAATGAAGGGAAGCTGTCCATTTCCGGCAGCATGCCACCGGTCTAGCAAGACCATTGACCACCAAAGGCGGACGCAGAGCTGCTCGTCGCAGTCATGAGATACGAAAACTTCGACTGACGGGGGTTTCCAGATCTTCATAGAGTTGGCAAGAGCAACTCCTCGCGCCAGAAGAAAGGGAAGTGTCGAGGTGGCCCTCCAGTCAGCATCAATGATCAGCATCAAAATTGCTTGAGCGTGAACAATGTCTGTGGCGCGATTGCGCGGGGCATCACTGTTTTCCCATTCATGTAAAAGAGAGCTCGCGATCTTGGCGTCGCCAGACGACGGGTGGCCTACGGAGGGTAACGCGAGGCGGAATGCGGTCTTCACGGCGGGAGCCGCTTGTGAGAGCAGTGATAGGAGCCTATTTCGATCATCAGGCAATATGGGATAAACCGGCTGAACTGATACAAGAAAACTATGGTACTGAGTCAGTCTACAATGCCTACTCAACGATTTTGAGACTATCCCGTACTCATGATAAGCCTGTTCGTCAAGCTCCGCAGCCTCGTCTTCCCCAAGCATGCCAGCGTCGGTCGTTTCAACCGGCACGTTATTCGTGGTGTCGTCCACTTTGGGCGGCTCTGGGTGTGGCGCGAGTGAGGTATTGTGATAGCCCTGATCGAAGCCGTCGTTGGCGCCTGGAGCTGGTGAGCCCCAAGGCGCTTGCCTCGCGCCATGAGACGCAACGAGGTCAGCCGCGGAAATGCTGGAAAATGGCCGCTTGCGAACATTGTCCTCCGGTCCGTTGCTTTGCCTGGAGCGGTCCGTGGCGAACAGCTTGTCGATGTCGTCTTGACTTAAATTGCCATCAGATTCTAGCTTGTTTTCGATGCTGTGAATCCGGTCGGCGAGTTCTTTGATGTATCTGCGTCCCTTGGTAAGTGCTGGTTCACGTGGTCTGAGAACATTGCGTGTCTGAAACATACCCTTTACTTGGCCCGCGTTTTTGCGGCACTCTGCTAAATAAGCAAGGCTCTTTTGATCGAGCGCAACTTGAACAAGGAGTTTCGCCAGAGTCAGTCGGAGCATCACACTTGATCTTCTTCCTTCGGCACGTATCGCATGCCCGGGACACTTTAGATCTCTTCCGCGGGGGGATACCGTCCACCATCGGATATTGGGGTGGAGGCCCAATAGCGACTGGCATCTGGTGCTGTATGATGGCGTCGGCAGATGGAGGCTCTTGAGCGTACGATGGCGCATGATGTTGCTCAGGTCCCGCGACTGGATGAGGCATTATGGTGCGCAAGTTTGGATCGTCTGCATTCATATGGGGGTCTGTCGCCGACAGCATTGCAGCGCTAGCCAGACCCTGGCCCAGTTGAGCAGCCAGCTGGAGCTCCTCTAAATTGGCAGGACGAGGGACATGATTCGACGGCGAACTTGGTGGCTGCGAAATTGTGTGTGGTTGTTCTTGGCCTTGTTCTTGTCCCTGGGTGCCTGCAACAGCATGTTGCTCCGCTTGGTCCTGAATTTCCGTATTGCCATCTCGATTGGAGGAGTTGTAAAAAGGCCCGGAGTCAATGGCCTCCGCTCCAGGAGAAGGATAAGTCAGTCCAGAGGTATCTTCTGCCACACCTCCTCGCCCTGAGCCCATTCTGGCACAGGGTGTTTCTGTGAGCTGTCAATTGCCGTGGAAGATTGCCGGCAGAAAGACAGGAAAAGCTATGTTTATCCAGCATTGAACGGCTGAGGCACGACTTGTTGACGGAATCGACCATCGATCGGACCATGCACCAGCGTGATGCTTTGTGGGCGCGATTTGTAACTGGGTGTATTGCAGACCTCGTCAGCCTCGCCACCGCACCAACATTTCCTGCCTGGATGCATTCGCAATTGTGGCATGGCTGTTTGATGCTGTCATGTCATCAACAAAAAGGGCAGGGATTATGTGACTTACACCTGACACGCTGCTCTGGATCGGATGATGATAAATGCGATGGGCCCGTCTTGCGCGAACAACGGAATAGGAAGAACTCGGCGCCGTGGTGGCTTCTGTCTGGGTGGTTTTGACTTGATGCTCGGAGAGGAAGAAGTTTCGGCAAACGGCGGCAAAGCTTCGGCTGAAATGTGATGAGTCAGCCCGGCTTTATCCACTAATCTCCAGGGATTGGAATTTGTCGCGTCGCTACCTCAAGACCATCCCATCGGAGGCAAGCAATGGCCAATGAGCAAAGAAGGAAACGGATAATGAGCGCAATTTTTACAGCATGTGACTGAGATACCTACGTTGAGGGACATGTCGTGCAAGCTTTATGTGCCAACTGGTTGTTTGCGAATAGCGGTCTCACGATCAGTCCGAATGACTGATCTGCTCAGTCACGTGGGTATTATTCAAGAGGCTTCGGTGCAAACAGTGAATGATGGCTGCTCGGGTTCAATCGAACGGCCAAGGATTATCAGCATCTTCAACCTTCTCTGCATCTTATCGAAAGTTCACACAATGAATTCATGCCACTCTCGTGCGCCCGAGAGCCCGCCCGGGTGCATTCAAGACTTATCGGACGTTGCAACCAGGTCACGGACAAAACCGCAAATGAATGTTAACTCCAGTTAGCCAGCAGTAGATAGGCTCATGGTATCTGATGGACGGTGAAGTTCACGCGTCGCAGATCTTTATCGGTTGGAGGTAGGTTCTCAAAGCTGTCGCCGTCGGATTCAAGATCCACAGCCCAACTCGTCCCTGTCAATTCGCCAACTTCATTCCAAAGCTTTTGGAAGCTTTGTCGATCATGTAGGTAGGCATCGTGATTTCCCATCAGTGTCGCCCCAGGTTGAATAGTCCCAACGTGCCGTCCATAGATGAGAGCATTTTGTGTGCCCTCTTTGAGGAAGCCAACAATTCGTTTGCCAATATAGAGCTGCTGCGTCCAACTAAACAGATGGAAGAAGCTACCAGCGTGTATGATTGTGACCTTGCCGGACATGGCGTCCAGGCGTCTGTCATCAGGATCTACTATGTCGCCAACGAGAAATTGAGCACCCAGACTGTCCTTGTCTTGGAAAAGATCAAAGCCGATGTTGATGAATTGAGATTGAAGATCTACGCCGAACAGTCGTGCACCTCGCACGCCATCTCGTCGCAGTTGTCGAATTGCTTGCCCCAAGCAGCACCCCAAATCCAGAAATGCGTCGCGTGACTGAGGCACTGTGAGGCGAAATAGTACTTGCCGATAGCGAGGATCATTTTCATTTGTGAGCCTCAAAAACTTCCATCGGCCAAGACAGGGAAATCTGAACACCTTCCAGGCATCCTCGCGCTTCCGAAACAAGTCAGCTCGAACAAGGTGCGCTCTAAGAACGGGAACGGTGAAGCTGCACGCACCACGCGAAGGATATGAGCGTTGACATCCTTTGCCGGTATTCTGCTGTATTCTTGCAGCAGCCGACGTATCGGCCCAATGTCATCAGGCAAGTCTGGCACATAAGCCCACTTCTGGAGCTCGACGATATCCATTCCGATCGGTTCTGTATTGGTTCACGGTCACGATTCATCAAAGTCGATGAAACAGTCGACCGATGAGCGCTGACTGTGCCTGCGCCTAGTAGAGCTTGCGTCGAAGGCTCGCCACGGAAGTGGCTTTTTCCCCCCCCAGCGCCCACTACTTTGTTCATCTACCTTCTTTCCCGTGAGTGGCGGAGGAGAATCGGTAAACAGCCGGCAAAGTAAGCTGGAGCAGCAGAGAAGAGACTTTCATGGGCGACGGCCATGGTAGTTGTCACTCTACATGTAACGGAAGTCGTCAAATCCTCCGGAGATGGCAGGCGGTCAAGGGGTCCGTGACCTCTCCTGCCGTGAGACCCCTGCGCGCGTCGAAGTCTATTTGCCCCGCCATGCGATCCCGGCAAGTCGGCAGGCCACATGCGCGTGTGCACATACTATTTCGAGGTGCAGCTTGAATTGCTGACCAACCTACACATCAAAACAGTCCCGCCTTGACGTTCCCTTGGAGCATCAGGGAGACGATTGTCATCAGCTTATGCTTCCATAAGGATGATGAGCCTGCAGCCATGGACGGTGATTGGGACGAGGTGAGTCATAACATAGAGCCAGTCCTCTCCTTCCAGCTTCCCATGCGCCTCGGATCGATGAGACCGTCAAGCTTCCCTGGATGCAGGAACCGTCGTTTGGTCGCTTCGCTAACATTGTCGGAACCTCAAGGTCGCCCGCATTCCCTTTCCGCCCCCGGGCGTACATGCGATGCCGACGCCGGTAACCTGCATGACCTTCGATACGTCTCAGGAGCTGCTTTGGACGGGCAATGGCTACGTGGGAAACCTCGCATCAACGCCTCCGATCTAGAATTGTTGGTTCTGACTTGCGATACAGGGCCGTGTGACGTCTTTCCTTGGATCCGACTTGCAGCGGTATACTTCCTTCAAGGCCCACCTGACTGCGGATGGCCCTGTTCGACAGATGCTCGTCAACGACAAGGGAATCATTGTCTTGGGCTCCAAGGATGTCCACATGGCCCACAGGAGAGGACTGCCCCTTTGGCATATCAGGTATTTTTTCAGCGCGCAGCATCAAGCTAAAACAATGGAAGCTGACAGCTAGCCAAGCACCATCGATATGAAAGACTTGCGATGTATGAGCTTCACGTCAAAAGGATCAGCAGAAATCATTGTTGCCGGCGTGCAGGACGCCATGTTGATTATCGACCTCAATAAGGGTGAGGTCGTGAGACAGGCGAGTTTACTCTCTCTTTGCTGCACCATCTATCGTGCGCGGCGTGCTGGTCTGACCAAGCTCCGCAGGTGGCCACTGACAGGCAATACTCCATAATGAGACGGGGACGATACATATGCGCGGCGACAGCGAAGGGATATATCGACCTTTTGGATCCAGTTTCATTTACCATCGTGAAATCCTGGAACGCACACTCTGCATTGATCAACGACATGGACGCCCAACACGACTTCATTGTCACTTGCGGCTACTCCCTCCGGCAAGGGCAATCACTCATGCTGGATCCATTCCTCAATGTGTTTGATATCAAGAAAATGTCATCAATGCCACCCATTCCCTTTCCAGCTGGCGCAGCATACGTCCGCATGCACCCCAGAATGCTGACGACGAGCATTGTCGTCTCGCAAACAGGGCAGATGCACGTTATTGATTTGATGAACCCAAATACGAGCAATGTGCGGCAAGCCAATGTTTTGACATACTTGGGCATGTTCGAGATTGCTCCGTCCGGAGAAGCAATGGCTTTGACAGATGCCGATTGTTTCATCCATCTGTGGGGCTCACCTTCGAAGTTGCATTTCGTTGATCTACCCACCCCTCTAGAGTTCGCGAGCCCGGACGAACATGCTGCCCAGTCTGATTGGAACGACGAAACGTGAGTATAAGCACTTCATCGTATTTCGTATCTCGAAACCTATTGACGAGTCATCCTTAAGACCGCTCAACTCCGTCGGGCTGCCATTTTATCGAGAAACTTTGGCATCAGCTTGGCCAGATCAAATATCAGATGTCGGCGCGCCTCCTGTCAAATTTGATGCGCAGTTTCTCGCCAGCCTCAAGCCAACCGATTTTGGATTGTATGGACGCAATACCCGCGGCCTCCGGAGAAATCAGGTGGAGGACATGCGTCACAGTCACAAGAGTGCCAGTTCGGGACTCAAAGCACCCAAGTTCTTGAGCGAAAAAGCACGCGAGTCGGCAACATCAGACTTTGTAGGCGTGGGTCTCAAAAATGAAGAGCTCACCAGCCCCGTGGCCGAGCATGAAAACGGAAGCAAAAAGTCAGACGTACCTGTCATGTACAGGACTGTCGAGATCAAATACAGCAAGTTTGGCGTAGATGACTTCGATTTTGGGTACGCTTCTCTCGCGCACAGGCCCATGGACCTCATTTCTTTTGCTCACACAAAATTACAGATACTACAACAAAACACGGTACTCTGGCTTGGAAACCCATATTACTAACTCCTACGCCAATGCTTTGCTGCAAATCATGCACTATACGCCGCTCATTCGAAATTTGGCCCTTCAGCATTCAGCCACGGCATGTGTCAGCGAAGTTTGTCTCCTGTGTGAGCTTGGGTATCTCTTTGATATGTTGCAAAAGGCCGATGGGTCCGTATGTCAAGCGACAAATTTACTCAAGACCTTGAGTAGCCATCCGCAAGGTATGCCATTTTAGGCGCGAACTCGATTCTTCGGATTTTGCTGATGGCACCCAGCCGGTCCTTTGGGCCTGCTCGAGGAGGATCCCCACGGCTCATCGTTGAATGTTATGCTGCAGGGACTGACGAGGTTCTTCTTGGATAAGATTGTGACCGATCACAAAAGCATATCGCCTGCATCGCCCGCCATGGAAAAGGTTGGTCGTGCCTCTCATAACCATCAAGAGCATGATCTCATGGAATACCTTTAGGCCCTTGCAACGTCAGCTACCAGTTCAATTCGATGCATCAACTGCAGGAGTGAATATACTAGGCCCGGGTCCACGTTCGTCAATGATTTGCTGTATCCCGCATTCGTAAGTCTTCCACACCTCGTGGGAGGGCATTTGCTGACAGTCAAGCCACAGAAACCCCCAGCTCGCAACACTAAGCCACAAAAGGTCACTTTTTCGCAAGTTCTGAAAAGTAGTGTTGAAAGAGAAACCACATCGAAGGGCTGGTGCAGTCGATGCCAACGCTATCAGACGATTGCCACCAGAAAGACAATCCACAACATCCCGGCCGTCATGATGCTTAACACTGCGATAACCAGTCACGATCAACGTGAACTATGGTCAACAAATGGCTGGCTACCCGAGGAAATTGGTGTCATTGTCGAAGGAGGCCAGTTCTTCTGCTATGAAGGGGAAGACTTGAAGCTTCATTTGCAAAGAGGCATCCACAACATCACGGTTTATTCACTTATTGGAATGGCAATCCATATCGAGAGCGGCCAGACCCAGAAACCTCACCTAGTTTGCATGGTGAATGGTGAGTACTATCGAAGGGCTTACGGTATTCTGAATTCACCTCCAGTCGCTGATATTGTGGCCAGTCGCACACTCTCAGCCGGAACCACCTGAACAGAGCCAATGGCATCTTTTCAACGACTTTTTGGTTCGGTCTGTCAGCGTTGATGAGGCATTGACATTCAACACAGCGTGGAAAGTCCCGTCCGTCGTGGCCTTCCAGATCAAGGAAGCCAACAACAGGATTGATACAACCTGGAAAAATCAGCTGGATACCTCGATCTTGTATCACGATCCAATGTGAGTGTCCGCCCTTGCTGTGATAACACGACCGCAGCACTGATATACTCGTGGCAGGCCGAATCCCAAGAATGAGAACAGAACGTATCATATTCTTGACCCAGAGACCGAACGTCCCGGAGTGAATACTATAATAGCCTTGGACACGGAATTTGTAGCCATCCGCCAGCCCGAGATCGAAATGAACTCGGACGGCGATCGAGAGACAATTCGGCCCATTGTTTTCGCCTTGGCCCGAGTTTCGGTGGTTCGAGGACAGGGTGAGAAGGAGGGGCTACCGTTCATCGACGATTATATCAACATCAAGGAGCCCATTGTCGACTATCTAACATCATACTCGGGCATCACCCAGGAAGACCTGGACCCACGCGTTTCCAAGCACAGTCCACTTCCACTGAAAATGGTGTACAAGAAGCTCTGGGTGCTGCTCAATCTAGGCTGCAAGTTCCTCGGGCACGGCTTGAAGCAAGATTTTCGCGTCAGTAACATCTTCGTTCCTCAATCCCAGATAATTGACACTGCTCGTTTGTTCTTCCTTCAATCACGATTACGCAGACTTTCCCTGGCCTTTCTGGCATGGTACCTGCTGAAGGAAGACATACAATTGGAAACGCACGACTCCATCGAAGATTCACGGACGGCCTTGAGGTTATATCGCAAATACCTCGAGTTTGAGGATGCCGGTATCTTGGAGACCATGTTGCAGGACATCTACCGCGCAGGCAGGGAGGTCAACTTTAAACCGCCACGGAGAGACGGCGTGGGCGTCCAAAGGACAGACACACCACCGTTGGCAGTAGAAGGTACTACTGCCCCTGTTGGCCCTTCGACGCCAGTGAGGAAGATGATAGGAATGGCGCCGGGGAGTGGATTTAGCAGCGCGACAAGCTGGACACCTGGCAAAGGGTCTCCTCTACGATGAGGATAACGCTCGGCGCGCTGTGTTTGCATATTGAGAGTAGTCTAGAAAGCGGTCGATTTGCGATTTATATGTTTCTCTCGCGGACTGCTTGTCTCACACTGCAGTGGCACATACGTCTGGCGTGTCAGGGTAAAAATTAATGGTTCAGACACCCAAGGTGAGTCAAGTCATTGAATCGCTCGATCTCGTGTTCCTGTCCCAAGCATTGTAGATCCGCGTCGCTTCTATGCCTCAGTCCGCTTTCCACATGTAGAAAACGTTTTAAACTTCTTTTTCAATATCAAAAAAAGGGTTCGAAACAAACCAACCTGCATTTGAAAGGAAGAAAAACCCCTGTGAAAGATTGGATCGAGTCGAATGAGACGACGAATCAAAGCCTTGATTGTTCCTGCTATTCAACCAGATATGGAAAGAACCAAGCAGACATAGCTGCGCGCTCGCTCATAACCCCACAGGCGTAAACTACACGTTCAACCAGTGCGCGACTCCTTCGTCATCTCTTGACGAAGTAGGACGGCTAGCTCACAACGCTCTTCAAATGCATGTTATAAGGCGCGTGCATGAGTTGCTGTGCAGGTTAACAAAGAGGAGGGGGCAGCGGAGAGAAGAATGAGGGGGGGCTTGGTTGATGATGGACTTATAGATGGACTGTGAGGAGGAGGAGGAGGAGGAAGAGGAGGAAGAGGGAAGAAAAAGAGAAAAAGACAAGAAAAGGGCAAAACCGCCCAATCGGACGACCGACCGGCCGACCGACAACTCCAAGCGCCTTCTATGCATATTATGCCATTGCGGTCAAGACAAAAATAGTTTAGGGAGAAGAGAGGGCCTGCACCGCGCTCTGCCACATGAGATTGCGCTTTCCATGTCACTACGGTACTCATGCGATGACTCTGCACATGTCGCGGCTCGTCAACGTCACAGCGGCGTCTCGCTACTCTACAGTTCAGACTCGGCGCCGTTCGTTGACAGAGCCATGGGGCTGCCGTTTTGGTTGTGGCGCCGGCGTGTGCGCGAGTGACCGGGCGGCCGGCGGCGGCGGCCAGCCGGGGCCCTTCCCCCGTTTGTGTTCATGGATTCATCGTCATCGTCGTCGTCGTCCGAGACGCAGAGGCGCGCTTCGTCCAAGTCGTTGACGTTGCTTGGTCGGTCGCGGAGCCATTGCATACGCGGGCCGGACCGCGCCCGTTCAGAAACGCGGAACCCGTATATCCTGGGCTGGTAGATGTGTCCCGGACCGAGGCTGGGAGCTATGTTCTTGGCGTACATGCCATTGACGAGGGGCTGTTCGTCGGGGACGCGCGAGGTGGTGCTCGACAGGACATCAGCGCCGCGCCTCGTGAGATCGTATTCGGGAAATGTCAGAAGAAACAGCGCGCCAAAGGTGCGGCCGAAGAAGGCGCCGTCGACAGTCTGGAAGCGACTGTTTGGCGGCACGTAGACATCTAGACACGACGGACAAAAGAGCTTGACCGTGTCCACGCCCGTTATATCAGAGAGGCCGACCGGGAGCGTTCGGGCCATCTCGCAATTGGTTCGCGGGCAGCACCCAAAATGGCCGAGCTCGTATTTCTCGCTCATTTGTTGTATGCCCGCGCGAGAACATATGAATCGTTGGTGGATGAGCCCGTACAGCAACTCGGCCGAGGTTTCTATCGCGGATAGATCGCTGGTCATTCGACTGTGGTGCCTCCGCTCGCCAGACGACCGGCCCATCTGACCCTCTCCATTCCCAGATTCGGGCTCGTCCTCTTCTTCCTCCTCATCCTCCTCTTCCTCGTCCTCCTCGGGCTCCACATCAAGTATCATCTGCAGTTCGAAAATTCAGCGTCAGCGAGTCTCTTGCGGCGCCACAAATGGCAATTGTACTGGACAAGGGACCTGCAAATGTCCATCCGAGTGTTTGCGCCATACCTCCAATGCCTCTTTGTACTTGGTCACTAGGGGCTGAAGCCCTGTCAGATTGAAGTCATCCTCGATAAATTCTTCAGATACCTCTGCGAAGTATTCGTGGCCCAAGAGTGCGCAGAAGCTGGAGATCCAGGATTCTGGCGTGCCGGAGTCAGAAGACATGGCCGGGCTTTGTATCGAGGCCGTCTTGACCTTGATTTTCCGAACGGTGCAATGCGATCAGCCAGGGTTCCTTCCAACTGAGAAAAGCCTGAGTTGTTCCTTCGCTCTAAAAATGGAGGGGCAGGTAGAGCAACGATGGCCCGCGGGGCCAGGCCAGGCCTCGTCAGGTTGCCAGGGGGAGGTTGGGGCGGGGTGCGCCCGTGCTGCCAGGCTGTCTCGGTGTCTCGCAGGGCGCCTGGCGCGCGTGCTGCAGAGGGTTGGAGGGAACTGATAACAGCTTCCGAGAGAAATTCTCAAGGGAGGAGGAAGATGGCAGTGATGTGCAGCGACGGCGATTGAGCGAAATTCGGGCGAGGACGTGGCCCGGACCCGGACAGCGACCCGTCAGCCTGTTTGAGGCTTGCTATGGCGGCTTGAGATCTGCGCGTCTAACAGGTGCGATTTGACAATGGCAGGGCAGGGCAGGGCGTGCGTGCGCCTGAGTCTATGTGCGCGCCCAGTTGCGGTGCCGTCTAGTGCGGTGTGGAATGGGATGCCGGTCGGTTGGGCGGACGAATGCGAGTGCGGCTGTCCCATCCGGTTCCAGGTTTTGCCGCTTCCGAGGTGGCTCCCCCCCTTCCGGCACTGCTCAGCATTGTTCTGTTCTCCAGGCCGTCGGGCGAGGAGAAGGAGGAGCTGCATCTTGCTTCGGAAGACCAGATTGCTTAACAGCGCATTGTTTGTGATTTGTCATGGGTATTCGCTCCTCAACAGCGACACTATGGCGTCCCTATATTCATAGCTCTTCTCATCGTCGACGAGCGTCACTGCTCTCGGTCAATACTGCGACGACGGGGTTCAGCGGACATGTCGACATCGAAGCTTTTCGACGGGATGCTTTGATACCAAAGGAGCCACTCGTCTTTCGAAGACAACAAGACTCGCCGGCTGCTCGCCTACCCGCCTTGAGCAAGTGGTTCGTCGGTCGCAGCGCTCTCAATGCTTCATCGCCTCTTCATCCATTTGCCCCCTTTCTCATCAACGAGTTTCAAGATTGGTGCTTCCCATATGAGCTGATCAAGACCTCTAAAGCTCTGGACGCTATCCTTGCGTTTCAAAAATCACTCATGGCGAGCGAAGACGTTTTGAACCAATTCCTGGCCGAAATTCTGCAAACTGTAGTCGCCGAAAACACAGACCAGACTTTTTTCCAGATCCACGCCCCGCTTAGACTGCTCGTGAAGGCAATTGAGTTCAATTCTTGTCGAGATCGTGCCACTTCCCCTCCACTTCAGCTGTACATCGCTCAATCTGCTCTGACAGATCTCCCGCAACCTTTGCAACAAGATTTGCAGGTACCCGATCTTGTTTGCAAGAGCGGAAAAGGCGATGTTTACAGCTCGTCCATTTGGCTGGGTACCGAACCGACTTACACACCCTTGCACAGAGATCCAAATCCAAATTTATTCTGCCAGCTGTGGAGCAAGAAGGTGGTGCGATTGATGCCAGCCGCTCGTGGCGATAGACTGTTTTTCGAAGTGCAAGTTCAACTTCAACGGCGGAGAAGCAGTCGCATCAGAACCACAGACATGATGCAAGGGGAGGAGAGAAAAGCATTGCACGATGCTGTCTGGCGTAGCGAAACTTTACCAGACGAGCTGTGCGAGGTTGAGCTGGATGCTGGTGACGCGCTCTTTATACCAGACGGCTGGTGGCATTCCGTCAGAAGTACCTTGTCTGATGGAGAACTCAATGGGTCCGTCAACTGGTGGTTCAGGTAGCAGCACACCTTCGGCCGCAAGTATCTGCCGTTGCAGGCTCAGAGATTGCTCTTGTTGTCGTCCTGGCCCTCGGGCCAGATTTCCACCTTGGCTGATTGACTGAATGATCAATAGCCCCAATGAAACCAGATCAAAAGCAGTGCGGATGGAATAGGAGCGGAGAGACAGTGCAAGAGGGCCAAAATCTACACTTGGATTGTTGGACGTCGTCTCTTCACATTCTTGCGGCCTCGATTATCTTCAAGAATGGCTTCGCTCACTGGCAAATTGAAGAACCCGATGAGCATTGCTCTGGAAGCAGCGGGAAATGTTGGGACGTCGATTGGGTGGTTCGAGGTTTTCATTAAGAAAACCTCGAATCCAAAGTCAGATGAAATTCTGACAATGCAAGATGTTGAAGATAGTTCGGCCCCGTCAGGTGCTCTGCAAAGTGCAGATCCGGCATGGATGCGAAGCAATTTGCCGAGCTCTTCGGCGGCGAATAGGCAGCAGAGCCCACACTAGCAGAGTGAGTCATTGACCGGACCATCATCAAACGATGAAGATCAGGCCTCGCGGGTTAGAGGTCGCGAGGATAAGAAATGAGAAAAACTGCGATATAGGACACGGCAGTACGCTCGGTCGCCTCCGTGTCACTGCAACGCGGCACAGTGTACGCTGCGACCGATGACTACTGTCACCAGCCCCTCCATCCACCCACACAGCTTCTGCCCGCGTCATATTGGTGGGGCGCTAATTTTCTCAACTCCCACGCAGACATCTGGCGGAAAGGTTCTTCTAAAGCTTGTTCGACTGCCAACATTGTCTCCTCATCCCCACAGAAGAGCAACGACAATTTTTCCGTGAGCCTCAGACACCCTCCAGGCTAAGCATCTTCACCCTTTGCTCCCTTTGCGAATAGGCAGCCCTAGCCCCACCACAGCTGAGGGGTCGTCCAATTCTACAGTTGGCCCCCTCGCCAGCCTTTCTAAAGAGGCCCCGAAAGAAAGAAGAGTAAACGACGTCACAATAGCTATGTCGAACCTCAACTCTTGGGAGGACGATCCGTCCGCTCAGGATGACAATCTCTCCCGGAGGACACAGCAACAGCTCAACGTCAACGAGGGACAGGGCCAAAGTCAAGGTCAGGCCCAAGGAGGTTTTCGTCCAGCCGTGGCGTCCTTTCAACCTGGCGCTGCGACTTTCCAGCCCGGCCAAGTATATGGAGGAGGATTTACGAACCAGTATCAGCAGCAACAGCAACAACAACAACAACAACAGTTTTACCAACAAGGCTATTACCCTCAGTATGGTGGCCAGCAGCAGGGCTACAATCAGTTCAACCAGACATATGGCGGTGGCTTCAGTCAAGGATACAATCAGGGTTATGGTATGCCACAATTTCGATACTGACTCACGCCAAGGATCGAGTGCTGACCCTTTGTGTACAGGTGGAGGATATCCGCAAAATCAGCAGGGCCTGCAACAAGGCGCGCAAGCTGCAGCCCCAGCAGTCGTTCCAAACCCAAGTGCCACGGCAGCGACCCCGGCAGCTCCCAAGACCTCTGCAAAAGAGGGTGGAGCAAGAGTCCTCACAATAGGAGGCGACTCTTCCGCCCCGAAGCCAAAAGCAAAGGTCTTGTCCATCGGAGGCACCCCGCCGGCCAAAGAGGAGACGAAAGGCGAGGCGAAGTCAGACGCCAAACCAGAGCCAACAAATAAGCCAGAAGCTGGCCAGAAAGCCACGGCCGCGAAAGCTATTGAAAAGACTGGCGAAAAGACTGGCAAGTCTTCTGCCTCTGGGAAATCTTCCGGCAGGACGTCACCCACGCCGTCCTCGGGACGGTCAAGTCCCTCTGGCCCTACCGATAAGAAGACTCAGCGCGAAATCGATGCCGTTGCTAAAGAGCAAAGTGCCGATGTAGACGATGACACTCTCAAGGAGGTCTACGGAAAAGAGCATGTCAACATCATCTTTATTGGTCACGTTGACGCCGGCAAGTCAACTCTCGGCGGCTCCATTCTCTGGACGACTGGTATGGTGGACGAGAGAACGATGGACAAATACAAGAGGGAGGCCAAAGATGCTGGCAGAGAGTCCTGGTACTTATCATGGGTCATGGACTTGACGAAGGAAGAGCGCTCCAAGGGCAAGACTGTCGAGGTTGGCCGCGGCTTCTTTGAGACTGAAAAGCGCAGATACAGTATCCTGGATGCCCCCGGCCACAAAACATACGTACCCAACATGATCGGCGGGGCCTCGCAGGCCGACGTGGGTATTTTGGTCATCTCCGCTCGCAAAGGAGAATATGAGACGGGCTTTGAGCGTGGTGGGCAGACTCGTGAGCACGCTATGCTCGCCAAGACTCAGGGTGTCAATAAGCTCATTGTTGTCATCAACAAGATGGATGATCCTACCGTGGAATGGTCCCAGGAGCGTTACAACGAGTGCTCGACCAAGCTCTCCCAGTTTTTGAAAGGTACGGGCTACAATCTCAAGACAGACGTCTATTTCATGCCAGTCGCCGCACAATCCTCTCTGAACATCAAGGATCGACTGCCCAAGGACCTTGCGCCATGGTGGGAAGGCCCGTCGTTGCTGGAATATCTCGATGGCATGACCGCCCTGGAACGCAAACTTAACGCGCCGTTCATGATGCCCATCAACGCCAAATACCGTGATATGGGCACGATGTGTGACGGCAAAATCGAGGCGGGTGTGGTGAAGAAGAGCATGAGCCTGGTCATGATGCCTCGAAAGCAGAATGTGGAGGTGTCGGCACTGTACGGTGAGCAAGAGGAGGAGGTTCCCATTCTGCAGTGCGGCGATCAGGTGCGCATGCGTCTCAAGGGCGTCGAAGAGGAAGACATTTTGCCGGGCTTTGTGCTGTGCTCTCCCAAGAGGCTGGTGCACTGCGTGGCCGAATTCGAGGCGCAAATCCGCATCCTCGATCTGAAGAGTATCCTGACGTCTGGCTTCAATTGCGTCCTCCATGTTCATTCAGCCATTGAGGAGGTCACCTTTGCCGCACTGCTACATAAGCTCCAAAAGGGCACCAACAGAAAGAGCAAGAACCCACCCACACACGCCAAAAAGGGAGATAGCATCATTGCGCGAATGCAAGTCATTGGCGGAGCCGGTTCTGTCTGTGTCGAGAAGTTCGAGGACTACCCGCAGATGGGTCGCTTCACCCTCCGCGACCAGGTTTGTATTTTCCAGCAATGCTTGTTTTGGATGACAACGGCAAGGCGGCTGACGATTGTTTCGGGTTTCAGGGTCAAACAATTGCCATTGGCAAAATCACCAAGCTTATAACCGCGGACGGCGAATAAGTCAAGCGTCACGGAAGTACAGGTGCTTCAAGGTGACCCTAAAGCTATCACAGAACCGATGCGGTCGTCCTTTGCTACGTTCCAAGCAGATGCTCTCCGGGCAGGACTTGGGCAACGTTTGATAACGTCACGTGCTCACTCTTGACATCGATGTCTCTAACTGTGCTAACCGGTAAAAACTGCCACGTTGACATGAGCAGGCAAGCAAGCTTCATCGGCCCGGCAGAGGGGGGAGGAAAAAACAGGTTGGAAAAGCACCAACTCCAAAATGTGCGGGCAAAGACGTGGGGGAAGAAGTGGCTGCCTATCAATGGCATATAACAAATCTTACCGCATGTGCTCCTCCTTGGGACATTTGATCAAAACAAAGCCCAGTGATGATTCTATTCTATGACGATGCCCGGTTCCTGCCACATGCAATACACATACGTAGTTGTACGAGCGTCGCGTGTCTTGTGCACCACACCTTATGCAAGCTGCCGTGACTTTGGGTGTGTTACTTTACCTGATGTGCACACGGCGGCGGAGGAACACGCCCGAAGAGTATGTATGTGGTAGATAAAGGTGGGTAGGAATGTAGCAGGATCAACGGACGACAAGACCAATATTAAGATCAGGGTTCGTATGGCGACGGAAAGAATCGGAAGGGCCAGCAGCTGGATATGTGCGTGCTGCAGAACTCAGGCTCATGTATGACTGTATCACCTCGAGGACTAGGACCACACACACACACACACACACACACAACATATTGCATCAAACCATATCATGAAAGCGAGATAAAGGAGCAGCATCAGAGCTGCGTGACGTGGGGAGACAGGGAATGAAGGAGGGGGTTAGCCCTGCAGCAGCGAAAATGAACCGGGTACGTATGTATGTACGCATGCCTTTTTATTTCTTTCACGTGGAAAGGCCGCCTAACAAGTACGGAATGTGCAGCTGGGCTGTGCTGAGGCTCCTTCCGCGCCTGTACAACGGACCGGCGCAACATCTGGCGGATTGCCACCCCCCCCCCCCCTTTTTTTTTCCCCGCCTCGCAAGTGGGGAGCCGGGCTGGCTGGCGGGCACACCACCGAGGGACGCGACCCACCTTGCAAACCCCTTTGTATGGGCTTTCTTCCTTTTACCACGCGTGCTGCTAATCTCTCCATGGGGGGATCCTCGAGAGGGCGGTGCCTTCGGAGCAAGTCGGGATTCAAGTGGCAGTTGCAGGGAGGCGCTTTAGTTCTTTATTTATCGTGAATACTGGCACGTTATCAATAAAAACTTTTCAGCTGGGTTGATCGAACGGCACGTGCGAGCGTGCGAGCGTTTGTAGCGCTTTGGCACCAGAATTCTTATCATGTAGCAAGATAGGACAGGGCAGAACGATCTCGCGAAGGCTTAAGAGGGATTGAGGGAGGCAAAGCAATGAAAGGGAAGGGAGGAAGCGGCTCGAAAGACAGACGACTGCGTGTGCCCTGGCATGTCGATTGGCCTTGCGGCTTAGCGATCACAAGCGCTACTGTGCCAGACACAGGGCATGTCCACAGTGGACATTTTGAACCCCAAAAATGAAACATGCCCGTGAACCGCCGGGGGCGGGGAGGAGAGGAGGCTAGCCAGATACGTAAGCCACGAAGACTTCGCGGGGGAAATAAGATCACTTAGGAAAGTTACGGATATGCAGAGGGCGTGCGGGCCACGATGGTGGTGGTTTCTCGTCGGAATGTCACACCTGCCACGGTTCTGATGGTGCATATCCACGGTCGATAGATGACGACTATATCAACATTGCTGCAACGCGAAACCGGTCAATGCTGCCACGTTTCACGAGCATAGCTCCCAACGATGAGTGAGTGAACAGACAACAACTAGATTTCCGCATCAGTCAAGTCAGGATGGACCGCATAACGCGTTATCTTGTTTGTATCCGGAGCAATTCGTCGCACTGGGCGATTCGTAAATGCGCAGAAACTTCGGACACCAGAGGGCACAGCGCTGGAAGCATGGCCGACACCCTGAGGACGTTACAGGGCCATGTAGACCAGCTCACGCGACAGCGATTTTGCTTTGGGTGCAGTTTGCTCATTCCTGCGGAACGAGGAAACAAGACAGCGAACAGTCCTCCTCTGTCTCGATCCTCGAAACATGTAATACACATGGCCGAAACGCCTGGCCGGCAGGCCGGCTCGCGACCTGGCCAAGGCAAGTCTCCGATCGTCGGTTGGTCTCGTTATCGTCTCATGTTTCAGTCAGCGGCCACCAGGTACAGAGCGGACGCCGATGCTGCCCGATCCTGTGCTAGCTTCTACCCGCTTGACCGTTGACTTTGGGGCGGCTCCTCATGCATAATGGGTAGGCCGGGGCTAGGGGTTGGTGGAACACGACCATACGGTTGCTTTTCGCAGCCAATACGTAATGTAATTTTTCTGCAAACCCGGCAAAGTCCTGGACAGACGAGCCATGGATACAACGGCTCGCTGACTCGTTTCTTGCTACACAATGACTGAAAAATTCAGCCCGCTTAATCGGGATGATCCAAGTGTGACGCAGTGTCGAAAGGCGTTCAAACGCAAATCTCGATCTACCGTGTGGAGGAGGAAGGATGGGGATGAGGAGAAGGAGGAGAAGAAGAAGAAGGAGGGGAAACCAACCCGCCCGACAAGGAAGGTGGAGGCCCGGACCCCGCCTTCCGCAAAACGACCAGACAGAGTCCAATATTGAAAGACCAACTGGTTCAGCGACGAATTTTTCATGGAGAGGACACGCAGGAATAGTAACTGACGTGCCAGAGTCAAACAGTACGCCTACCGCACGCACAGGCCTGATGACAAAGTTACAGGACAGCTGTCAGTGTTACAGTGCGCGGGACTCGCAGCTAGGCCGCCTGTCCGAGGCTAAAATATCCGATCGTTATGCCAGCCATCACCAAAAAAAAAAAGCAGCTGCTTTGCGGTAAACCACGATGGCGTCAAGCCCCGGGCGAAAGGGAAGCGCAGTGGCTGGCTTTAGGTCTCATGATGAACTGGGCAGTCGGCAGCCCGGTGTGCCTCTCTCGGTGGGATTTTATATAGTATGTCATAGTCCTAGCCGCCCATTGCTTTTCAGCTTCTTGACCATCATCCCAGGTCCGTCGATGCATAATTGTCCACCCAATCCCAATCGCCTCACCAGAATGACCTAATTGCACCCACAAAGACCTAATACGTGGCCGGGACCTCCATTCACACATCTCCCGTCTCTTTCCGGCACATTAGCAAGTCCATTCTTGCTCGCCCGAGTTTCGACTAGCCCTGCAAACACGGTCACACGACCCGGGCAACTCGATTCTCAAGACTTGCGGCCCCCAGCCGAAATAAATGCGTTAGCTCGCTTTTCCAAGTCTGACTAGCCTTCACGAAGACGCCACTGCCCGTCTCCCCGCCAAACCAACCGGCCATTACAAGACTCGAAAAGCGGCGCTTCCGGTTCTAATTCGTGTCCGACCCTTGCTTGCATCACCCCTGGTCCGCTTCAACGGGCGCCTGCCTTGTCATCGGCGTCCATTGCAGGCACATCTCGTGGCTCAGCGCGCGCTGTTATACTCTCCACGATCTCATTGATACATTCTAATCATTTATCTCATTCCCTCTTCCACCTCTCTCGTGCTTGGCCGCTGGCAACACACACACACACACATACACACCCTTTGACCCAGAAAAAATCACAAGCATTGTTGTTCCGCATACTTTGTCGCTGCGGGCCTAGATCCCACCGTGAGCATTGCGCCTTGACGAATTGTTCACGAGCCTAGACGCAAAGCGCCACCGCCCGTGTCAAGCTTGCCGTGACCTGGAGTTCTTTTTGGGCCACAGATATTTTCGTCCTTCTCCCTGCCCCCTCTGCCATACAGCACATCAAATCTTATCCCCTCGGATTACACCCCTCCCCCCCCTTGTTACTTTCCACCCTTGGTCTGGCCTCCGTCCCGGCAAAGGTACCCAACACGCTCGGCTCCAGCAGACGCTCGGGAAACGGCTTGAATTCCTTTCCCCCAAGATTAATACTTAAACATGACGGACCCCATCCCCAGGACCGGCTCTCCATACACTGATCCTTCTGTCAAAGGCCCGAGATTCAAAATCCAGGAATCTAGAGTCGACCCCAGAGCTAATTTGCGCAAGAGTGAGTATCTCCTCGTCTCTTCTGGCATAGCTGCCGCAACCATCACCACAGCCAGAGTATGACTCCTCTGACTCTATCTCGACAGTGATTTCAAACAACGTCAACAAGACTGCTCTGCATCCTGGCGGTGTCCAGTGAGTGTTTGCCAACCTTGTATCGTTGCCATTGTCTTGGCTCCTCTTGGAATAATTGCTCACAGGCCCTCGTGTTTTTCAGGCCTCACCACAACCACACTGATCTCGAGGAAGAGTTGCACGAGACTGCCCACATCGACTATGACCGGGTTGCCATTGTAAGTCCCCTTGGTCAACGATGCAGCTGATTGAGTGGCTGGTCATCTGACAAGGCCTTGTTTAGATTCCCAATCCCTCGGTTGCTGCGCTCTACGAAGATGCTCTGGTCTACGAGACGGGCTCTGCCATCACATCAAGTGGCGCCTTGACTGCCTACTCGGGGAAAAAAACCGGCCGCTCCCCACTGGACAAACGAATTGTCGAAGAGCCATCATCAAAAGATGACATCTGGTGGGGACCCGTCAACAAACCCATGAGTCCAGAGGTAAGCACACGACCATTGCTTTGAGATTTAGATGCGCGCGCACATTCATGCAGGCTGTATCGGTCTGCATGTGCTTGTCCTGTTGTGCCCCGCGTTTGTCGGCGCAGCTCGTGACGTTTCGGCAAAACGGGCTGCGTCATTGCTGGCGCGCTTGGGATGCTGGAAATGCTGCCTCTGCCATTGGACAGCGGCGACCCGCAGGCACATGCTTTCCTCCCTGTACCCGCTCCGGTCCTCCCCCCCCTTTCCCCCCACCTGCAACCTGGCACTCGGTGCTGCTGAGCCAGGACGGCCGGCCACCTCTCTCGCGTTGCACGGTGCAGGTCGGTGTGAGCCGCGGCGCATCCCCGATTCGACCCGAGAAAAGACATGTGCCGAAACAGAACACAGCCCTGCTGGGCCGAGACGCAGATCACAAGCGTGAGCTGCATCTCACAGGGTGCTCTCACGTGCAACACGGCCTCAGCAATGGAGTCGCAGCCTCTTAGCCAAATGAGTTGCTAACATGGCGTGCAGGTCTGGAAAATCAACCGTGAGCGTGCTGTCGACTATCTCAACACGCGCAATCGCATCTACGTTGTCGATGGCTACGCTGGCTGGGACGAAAAGTACCGCATTCGCGTCCGTGTCATTTGTGCGCGTGCCTACCATGCCTTGTTCATGAGAAACATGCTCATACGTCCCCCTCGCGAGGAACTGGAGCATTTTCACCCTGACTACACCATCTACAACGCGGGATCTTTCCCTGCCAATCGGTATACGGAGGGCATGACCTCTCCCACTTCAGTCGCCATCAACTTTTCCCAGAAGGAGATGGTAATTCTGGGCACTGAGTACGCCGGGGAGATGAAGAAGGGCGTGTTCACGGTCCTGTTCTATGAAATGCCCATCAAGCACAACGTCTTGACCCTGCACTCATCTGCCAATGAGGGCAAGAACGGAGATGTCACACTCTTCTTCGGTCTCTCTGGAACTGGCAAGACTACCCTGTCTGCCGATCCCAACCGTGCTTTGATTGGTGATGACGAGCATTGCTGGAGCGATCGTGGCGTCTTCAACATCGAAGGTGGCTGCTATGCCAAGTGCATCGGCCTCTCTGCTGAGAAGGAACCCGATATCTACGGAGCCATCCGCTACGGATCTGTGCTGGAGAACGTCGTCTTTGACCCGGACAACCGCGAGGTCAATTACGACGACTCCACACTGACTGAAAATACTCGCTGCGCCTACCCCATCGAATACATCAGCAACGCCAAGATTCCGTGCCTGTCAGAAAACATGCCCAGCAATATCATCTTGCTGACTTGCGATGCCCGTGGCGTCTTGCCTCCCATCTCAAAACTGGATCGCTCTCAAACCATGTTCCACTTCATCTCCGGCTACACGTCCAAGATGGCCGGCACCGAGGATGGTGTCACGGAGCCCCAGGCCACCTTTTCCAGCTGCTTCGCGCAGCCTTTCCTGGCCCTGCACCCCATGCGCTATGCCAAGATGCTCGCAGACAAGATTGAACAGCACAAGGCGAATGCCTGGCTTCTCAACACCGGCTGGGTCGGTGCCGGCTTCGCCCAGGGCGGCAAGCGCTGCCCCCTCAAGTACACCCGTGCCATCCTCGATGCCATCCACTCCGGCGAACTCGCCCAGGTCGAGTACGAGAACTACGGGGTGTTCAACCTGCAAGTGCCCAAGACGTGCCCCAACGTCCCGGCCGACCTGCTCAATCCCGAAAAGGCCTGGACAGCTGGTGCCGATAGCTTCCAGAAGGAGGTTATCAAGCTGGGCAGACTGTTCCGCGAGAACTTCACCAAGTTCGAGAGCGAAGCTACTGAAGACGTGGTCAAAGCTGGACCTTCCGTGTAGTGGAATCTTCTGTCACACGCCATCCATCCGCGTCTCACACTTTTCAGACGCCTGCACCCCTTGGGAGGTTGGCTTTCCTGACTTCGTGGGGCGTTCTTTTTCCTTGTCTTCTTGCAGAATTGGGCTGCGTGAGTTCCTGTCATTGCACAGGCGGAACGCATCAATTATGGATTTCACTGAAAGCGGGTTACGACACTCTGTGGATTTAGGATATTTTGGGTATTCAATGGGTCGCATAGACCGACCACCCTGGCTATAAAGAGGTAATGCCGCTATGCATACGACGCGGGTGATATTTAATGTTGCAACAGGAGGACATCATCTCGGGTTTGAACGTCACGAAGACTTTCATACCTGCCACTGCACGAGAAGATAGGCTCATCACATTGCAAAATTGACTACAATTCTTTTTCAATATAATCCAATCCGCACCTTTTTACAACACGAGCCGTCGTATAATACTTGTACAGTTCTTGTATACACAACAGCGATAGACTATGTAGATGTAACGTCGTCCAAAATGCAAGCAAGTTATCGTAGAGAACATCCTCCGGCTTTTCATGATATCCAGAAGACAACGCCGTCATAGAACCCAATCATGCCGCAGCATGTTGATGTGACTGTAGATATTATATATGAAATAGGGGTAGAGCACATCAAATGGCACAAGACCCTCGAGAATATAAGAAAGAAGTCCTTTGCTTTGGGGGTATCCGGTGTTGACTATCATATGTAGCCGCACAGCTTTGTTAATTTAGTATGTATAGCGGAATTGCTTGTTTTCCCGGTCGGTAAGGGTGGCCCAAACTTCTGGGGAGAGGTATTGCTCCTCCGCCTCTTTGCTTTGATCGTTGCGACGCTTGTTGGCCCACACATAGTACAAGAAAAGCAGCACAGTGGTGACAGCACAACCGGCCTGTGTGCCCATGACAGCCAGCTTGGCGGGGCGGAAGTCGGGAGCATCCTTGGCTTGGAAAGTCTGAGGACCAATAATGTTACCGAGAGAGAATGAGCCCGACACGATGGCGGCGGCAAAAGCGCGCTTCGTTGGGCCCGCACAGTTGGCAACGGTCCACTATGAATTGGATTGGTTAGAGAGCTTGTTACTCCAATGTCACGCGCAGAGGATGACGAGGGTGCGCCTACATTGTAGAAGATTGCAAGCGGAGCCACGACTGCATTGACGAGGTAAATGCCGGCGAGCAGACCAGCTTTGTTGGACTTGGGTAAGAACGACATAAGGGCGCCGCCAATGATACTGTCAGAACAAGTCAGTCATCCGGTTCTAATAGGGACGCCTCTCTGAATGCATCACGTGTAGGATGCACTTACGCAGGAATAATACAGACAAGGATCCAGGCCCACCGGTGCGATTGCTTCCGAATGCCGTAGCCTACTAACAAGGTAAAGAAGATGCTGACCGCTCCGGAAGGCATGTTCATGAGCGCTGCCTTCTTGGGCGCCCAGTTCGCAGGCTCATTGGCATATATGGCCCTGATGAGGGTGGCAGAGTATGTGGTAATGACTCCGCTTGATACTGAGAGCAGAACGACCGAAACGAGGAGCAGGTAGATCTGAGGATCGAGGAGGGCCTCGATGATTTCCTTGAAGCGGAATTTGCGGTTCTGTATACCCGTCTGGTTGATGCTGACGTGCTTGAGAAGAGCAACTTTTTCCGTGTCGGAAAGCCACTTGGCCTTCATTGGCGTATCAGGTATAAAGAAGAAAGTGCAGATGCCAAAGACAACGGTCACGCATCCGAGGACGACAAACATTGTTCGCCAGCCAGCCAGAGCAGCCCCCGGAGTCATGTGCTGAAAGGCGAAGGAGACGAGGCCGCCAACAATCTGGCCAAGACCCAGCCCCAAATACCAAAAGGAGAAGCGCGGTGCCTGCTCGGATTTGGTGTACCATTGGCTGCTGATGAGCATCAGTGAAGGGGCAATCGTGGCCTCAAAAATGCCGAGAAAGACGCGGGAGACGAGGAGACTCTGGTAATCATGAGCGGCGGCACCGCATGCAGTAGCAACACCCCAGAGTGTGACATTGATCCCGAGCCATTTGGCTGCAGGGAAGACCTGAAGGAAATAAGCTGGATCTAGTTAGCGACGCGCAACGGGGAAGAAACAAGACGAGAAATATAGGCCACGTCCCACATACTGTTGGGAATCTCGAAGCAAAGCAAGCCGACGAAAAGAAAAGTGGCAATGTTGGAGAAGTCGTTGCCAACGAGTTTCAAATCGCTATTTATGCCCATAACAGCGGCGTACTGGGGTGCAAGTGCGTCAGCTGCTGACCAGGGGGCTTGTAAGAGAAGGCTGCCACTCACGTTCAGAATGACCTTGTCCAGAAACTGCATGGTGTAGCACAAAAACATGAGCGGGACAATGTGCCAGTCAATTTTGCGGCGCAGGGCATCGAGATTGACAGCATCGACGCCGGCGGCGTTGCGATGCTCATTGAGGAAATTCCAGGCGGCGTCGACATTGGCAACGCCTGCCGTGGCCGGGAGGAAGCTGGGGCTCGGGCCCATGTTGTCCTCTGAGGTCGAGGAGCCAGCGTGGCGGACGCTGGAAATGCCAGCTTTCTCGTCGCCGTGAGTGGACATGATGTCTTGACTGGCGTCGAGCCGGTGTTATTCTTTCGCCGCAGGTAGCAGGAGCGGAGGGTCCTGGTTTGGTGAAGAACAGGGAGGGAAGAAAATTCGCGCCAGAAAAGGCCGAGGTCACGGGTGAGACATATATGAGCGAATCACCCGATGCAAGCCAGAGATTGAGAGCGTAACGCGCGCAGGACGGACACCGCGGCCTGGTGTCCTTGAGAAGAGAACAAGAAAAATAATTTTAAGAAATGAAATGGAAAGGCAAGGCAAGGCAGATGAAGCGAACGGCCGATAAATTGGGCAATTGGCTGAACTTAAAGGGTTGCCGCACGCCCCCTCGAAGCTACCTACCGACGAGGGAGCGGAGGCAAAACCAGCCAAGGTCAAGCAAGCGGGCTAAGATGGAGCTTGTCAAGAACCAAGAGATTGCTGCAAATCCTTCGACTGCACTGTAGTCGACAGCTGCACGAGCTTAGTCGAACTTTGGGTTCGAAGAGGCCCATGGGTCTGTCGCTCGATCCGTCAACTGATTACCGTCGCACATTGCAAATCCCCCCTCCCCCTCCTGCCAAGAATGCCAGTCTAAACCCATCTGGGCCTGCCAACCCGCCACCCAGGGACCCTTGCTTCTTTGCCTCGTGTGCCAGTCGGCAGACTGTCGTTATAGTCTGGATGGATATTGTCAAGGGAGGAGGAGTGACGACTCTCGAGGGTTTCCGTCGGCAACCGGACTGTCTGACACGCACTGAGAAAAAAAAAGCCTTGTCAGAAGCAACCGTTGGGGTGGGCGCCAAAGAGCGACCGTTTCAGACATGTCATTGGTCGCCGTGGCGCGCCACGGACTTTCGTCGTGCTCAACTGACAGCTTGGGTCGATAGACGCATGCGAGGGGTTCGAGGCCGGGGAAATGCAAAAGCAACGACAAGGTGAGCAGGGGGGGCAGACCGGAGGCAAGAGGCAAGGAGACCAAAGAGGAAATAGAAGGAGGAAGGAAAGCAAGGCCGAACGAAGACGGTCCACGTCCAGCTGAATAACGCTCCGTTGGCAAGTGCTGGCCACGCGCTCTTTCCGGCTCTGGCAGGTTTACGTTTCACTGGTCAGAATGGCATCAAAACAAAGGGCAAAATGGATGTTCGAAAAAGAAACACAAGAAGCAATCATCCGCCAAAGCCGTCGAATTTAGCACCAAGCCGCACTCTTTCAATTGCGTCGATGGACGAGTATCCGACGGGCTTTGTCTGATAAGAATTCCTCTCCCGTCTAAGCCTGGTGCTTCGATTCTGTCTGCAGTGCTGCGCAGCTCGACCAACGCAGCATGCCACGCTCTCCCGTTAGCACATTCTGGCGCGACCAACTTGTCCTGCAGCAGGACAAAAGAAGCGTCAAGGAACACGCGGAGGAGAGCTCCGTGTCAGACAATCCGACGGCGGCGCAGGGCCGATGGCACCGTTCGCGGCCGTAATGCACGCGCACGCCGGCGCGCTACGATTAGCTCGGTGTAGCCGCCCTTTCCTCCATCTTGTGCTTCCTCACTCCGCACTGCGTCACCTTGCCACGGATCTGCTCGGAAAGGTCATACGGGACTCATGGCTATAGTGTTACAAGCTGCTGTTTCTCCGGACCTCGCAGCCCCCCACAGGCCACGCGATGGACATGCCTGTCCTGGGGACATGCAATTCCTCAGGCCATGGCATGTTGTCCAGCCAAGGCCAACGGAGCCATGCATTCTACTTGCATCGTCATCATCACCATCTTCATCGTCACTGGAAGCATCGCAGCGTTGCGCACCTGGAACTAATCCCTGTCTGCCCCGCTATCATCGGGACCTCTTTGAACACGCAGGGAAAGCTTGATCTGCCCACATGGCCGTTATCCCATCATGGACCGCCCATTTGGGGATTGGCCTTGGCGAGGCTATTGTGCGGAACCTCACGACACCAGCGAATCAAGATCCTGCCGTTGCATTGTGAATCATCGGCCATTGCAGCCGATCTCAGTGGTTCATGCTGTGCGTCCATCTCTTTGGCGAATCGCAGCTTGCGCTTCCGTTCGTTCAGCTCGGCAAGTCATTGATGTAAACTTGCACCTTGGCACCGGAAACCGATAAGGCGTAGTCGTTCATATTTCTACTTAGCAGTGGAGGTCCAACTTGGGAGCTGTTGGGCACCAACTCCTCTGTCGACGCCCAACTCGCTCTAGTTTTCGGGACACTGCCAAGTCGTGCTCACCGTGCCAGGCCTCACTGTCAATGCGGAAGAAGAGAATTGTTCGACAGCTTCGTTACCAGCCCTGAATGAAGTGCTTAGCGGGTCTTGATCCTGATGTTGCTAAGTTTAATGTCCAGACGGTCTGAACGCAGACATCATGCGCGATGACAGCATTGCGCACCTTTGGCCCTTCCCGGATACCGCAAGGCTGGGGTGTCTGGGCGATGGTGCCGGCAGTACAATGATGGTTGGAAATCACATAGGAGCTGTTCAGGCCAATAATCTGATGGTTTGCACCTTGAAACACTTCTTGCCGTCACATAAACCGAGGAATGGGAACAATGCAACGCGTCTCGTCGCGGAAGGACACATTTGTAACCTTGATAACTTATGCCTGCCCTTCCGGCAATGACGCTGTCGCTTTTCTTAGGCCAGGCCGGCCGACGAAATCATCCAGGAATACTTCGAGGTCCACCAACAAAGTCACAAAGTCGATATATGTGGAGGGAAGACGCGGATGCGTTCTCGACGCAAGCTCTGCTCAAGCACTCCCTCAAAAGTCTCAGCAGGAAATGGGGGCGTTTCAAGACCGATCAGACCAACCAAGCGGGTGAGGTGGGAAATCACCACGAGCCCCGCGTCGGATTATGCCCGTGGTCGACGGCGCGAAGCTTTGGGGATTCAGTGTCGATGGCGGCGAGGTCAAGAACTACCAACACCGTTCTTTCAAACAGTTCACAGGGGATGATGGTTTCTTTGACATCAAATCGCATGCTGAGTGGTCAAACGGCAAAAGCCATTTCCAAGTTGAGTCGGTGTGTCCGTCTCGACAATCTACACCACTGGTCAAGCAGAGAGACAGAAAGAGAGAGTTGGTCAGCCAAGCTCTTACGATACAGTCGGGAAAGGAATCGTTAGTGGTGACATGGTCAAAGTATCCTTTCGGGAATCACAATCTGGCACTGGATGAGTCTCGGATTGCGACTCGGACAAGGTCAGAAATATGTGAGGAAGCTGTCTGTCACCTTTTCGGGCTAGGGCGGCCTGTGATGGAGTAATGCTGCATTCGTGAACCATGAGCCTTCCATAGAGGCTGGCCATCCGTCTGCTTTTGTCACAGGCACATGCTTTTTTTTTACCCGGACGCAATGGAGGGGCACCATGGACGAAATATTTGTCCAATCGCAGAAGGCAAAAATACGGCCCTAGCACTTGTGTAATGGCGCAGGGAGGGCAGACTAGGAATGTTGTCGAATTGCCCTGCTAAAGAGTGAAGAACAACCGGGCTGCCGCTGCCCACAGGATCTCGAACTGGACCAGGGTCTTTCCGAGAAGACTTGACCTGCCCTTCATGGCGTTGAAGGAACTGGGGTTTCCTATGGATTCGAAGACCTTTTCAGTGTGGTGGAGTGGGGACGAAAGACAAGGGACGCGACAAAGGGCTTCTCGGAGCGACCAGAGTCTAGTTGCACGGCCAGCCAAGACCGCTCGCTCGGCGGGGAGGGAGGAGGTGGGGGCAACCTGAATGCGAATCAGAACAGAACATGGTAAATTGGCCACTCCGGATGTCACGCAAGGGGGTAGTTCCGTCGATCGAGCCCAAGAAGAAAAGCGTCGAGGTGGCCGATCGATTAACGAACACTCGGGTCTCCCACGCGAAGGTATCAAGAACAAAGATCCTCTTCGCTTGGCTTGGCTTGTTGGCCTGGATTTGCGTCACCGACACGAATCTGGGCCATTGGTGCATCGCATTATCAGGCCAGCCAGACCCCACCGGACATTGTTCAGTATGCGGTACCTGCCTCGATCCTTGCCCATCTCGAAATCACCGACGACGGGTTTTCCCTTGTCAACAGGCCACGCACAAGTCGGTCAATGATTCGGGCCAATGAGGTCGTCGACGACTATGAGGTGGCTTAAGCCCCCCCTTTCTGCGTTCTCCTCCAACAAGGCCGTGATGGCAGAAGCCGCCAGGGCGTCGGGCGTTTACACACTTGCTTGGCCGGTGGTGACGGCCTTGGCTAGCGAACGACATGCTTTTTCCGGCATTGAATATCCCCCCCCCCTCCCCAAGGGTTCGTTCATAAGTTGGTAATAATGATACCACTCAAGTGGCTGCGAAGCCTGTGCGATGGATAATACTAATAAATCTCGTACTTGACCGCCTGAACGATGACGGCCTTTTATGAAACTGAGCACGGCACAAGGGTGGGCTTTTTCTTTCGGTTTGGTCCGACTCGTTCTGGTCTGTGATATTGACTTTCTTCTCCGGCGGCGGGAGAAAAGATTAAAACACGAGTCCCATCCACATCGTCCGGTACGCACAACGCCTGCCTCAATCTCCGCCCCGATCCTTTCTTTTTTGGGGAAGGGCTTTCGTTGAGTTTTCTTGCTTGCGGGCTAAGGTCTTTGTTCCTTTTTGCGGATTGTCTGGCGCCGCCCATTCCCTATAGTCACGAACCCTTGCCCACCGTTCCTCCACGCATGTGTGCAGATTGCCCAGGGTTCGCTCATTTGATCTCGCCCTCTTGTCTATCTGATTGCTTTTTGACCGCCCTTGGCGAATTTGTGCGTTTGGTGCCGGTCACATTCCACTCACACGCGCACACATGCGCATACATGTTGGACGCCACTAACACGACCAGTGTCACCACCAACGAAGGACTACCGAGAACTTGTCTCTGCGCGTCCCGAATACGCTGTTGAGACGCTGCAGAACTATTACTACTAGACGTCCTCCTCCCTGTTGCGCTCACACGCCTGGACTTGTTGCTCCCTCGGCTCCCCTTTCGCCGCGCCTCGCCCTCGGCATCAGTCGTCCTCTGTTTCTTTCTTGCTACCCATCCCCCAACGCGGAGACAGGCCGTCTGCGCAGGCACGATGGTTTGGGTTGCCAATGCTACTCCCGAGGTCGACGCCCAGTCGCAATGGGTCACAATCATGGTAGTATGCCTGGTGCTTTCTGTCCTGTCCATTGCGACTGTGTGCGCTCGGCTCTGGGTTCGCGGAAAGGGTCGTGGGCTCGGCGGAGACGATTACATGTCGGCGCTCTCCATGGTATTCGCGCTGGCTTATTCGATTCTCTGCATCGTGCAGACCAAGTTTGGGCTCGGCCTGCCCCTCAAGCTCCGGCCCAAGGAAGACGTCGGGCCTTATTCGCGCGTCAATTTTGCCGGGCGGCCGATCTATCAGCTCGGAATCAGCTTCTTCAAGATCGCCCTGTTGATCAGCTATCTCCGGCTCCTGCAGGGGACCGACCACAAGATTTACCGGATGGTGGTCTGGGGCACCATGATTGCCGTGTTTCTGGCGCATCTGGGATGCACCCTCTCGCTCATCTTTGCCTGCACGCCGGTGGAAAAGTCGTGGAAGCCGTGGGTGACGGGTTCGTGCCTGCAGCCCGGCCCTTCGTTCACCGGGTACGCCGTCGTCACCATCGTGTCGGACGTGGTGGTGGCGATTTTGCCGATTCCCGTCCTCCTGCGACTCAATGTCCGGCTCGAGAAAAAGCTGGGCCTCATCGGCATCTTCATGCTCGGCCTGTTTACGACAATCTGTTCGATTCTGCGGTACCTCCAGATCGATCGGATCCAGTACGGTGACGGCAACTCGACCATGCTCATCCTCTGGGGTGTCATTGAATTCAATGTGGGCGTAGGTGCTTTCGCCACTCGACGGCGGCCGGTGTGCGCTACGGAGACTTGATTTGCTAACTATACTGCGTCCTCAGAACATGGTGTCATCGCTGCCCTTCCTCGCGCCCGTGTGCATGAGAAAGGCCAAAGACTACCGGTCCAAGTACTCTGGGGGCTACCGAGGAGAAAACAGCGGGCAGGGCCAGAGCCGAGGGCTGCGAAACGTCGAACGGTACAAGCTCAGCGACGTGAGCAACGACAAGAGCGCCTTTGCGTCGACGGACAAGTCTGTCAGTCAGGAAAACATGCCCGACAACGGCACCATTATCAAATCGGTCACGTATAGCGTGCGCGTTGATGACGGGATCAGCAGCGCCAGAGGGAACCCCCGGCCGAAGGAGCATGTTTGAAGTGAACATGGCTTCCTCTGGTCATGTATCAATTTCATTTATTTTATTTTCTGTTTCGCAGGGGCAGCGACATGCAGTACAGCGGGCTGCGATTTGAGATTTTCGGCGTGAGGATTCTTGCCTACTTACGTTGGCTGTGTATATTCCCAACCCTTTTTGATTACCCAACATCTCCTGAACATGATGCTCGTACATATGTACTTGTGTACATGCAGCTCGCCCAAATCGGCGGTGCGCGGGGTTTCGGCCCGCCCGAAGGATGAAGATTGCTTGATGCAGGTCAGACTCACGCTGTCCAACCAACGAAAAACCAACCGTCGACAACGAACATGGATGTTCGCTGCACGGACGGCGAGCGCTGATCCGGCCCGTGGCGGGAAATCCTTTCCCGCCCGTCGAGTCCATGCTGGGTTTGCCTCCCGAGCCAGCCACATTTTCCAGGGAAGGAAGGGAAGGGAAAAAAATCTGCCACTTTCCCCTCCTCTTCGTAACCCGCCTCCACCGAGCCCGCTTTTCCTTAACTGCATGTATCGCGAATCCTCACAGAGGGAAACTGGAAGAAGACCAGGGGTTCGGGCCACTTTTGGCCCTCCCCCCTCCCCCCCCAAATTGGTTTCGCGAAATGGCACCACGCTGCATGATCATGACCTTTGACCGTTGAACTTTTGCTCCACAGGCGCACATGTGTGTGTGTGCATGCGTGCTGGGTTCGGAGTCTAACGGGCAGCATCTCCGTCATGGGCCAAGGAGGTGGACGGGGGGTAGTGAGGTTGGTCAAGGGTTGGCTGGCTGAATAACTGACAGACGGAGGCGTTGCACGTACGTACTTATGTACGTATACACAAGTAGCAGCTGTGAAGGAAGGCGTTGCGCCCCGGGGCCTTTCTTTTACCTTGCAACTCCTTTTTTTTAAAGCAGCCGCACCCCCCCCCCCGTTTTTTTTTTGTTTTCGCGGACAACGCGCAGCCGGTTGATTGCGTGCAGGGAACGTGCGGTGCAGGGTGGCATTGGCTGGTTGGTGCTGTACCGCGCTGCGCTGAGCACTGGTTCTCCCTGGCCGGGCACAAACACAAACACACACACACATACACGGAGAGGGGGAGGGGGAGGCATTGCGTCTTGCTTTCTTTCTGCGTCTTTGCTCGTGTCGTCGTTGTCGTTGTCGTTGTTGTTGATGTCAAGCCTGCGCCCGAAGCAGGAATCACGACGAACGGGAGAAAACATAACGACGCTCGGGGTCTCATTCATGCACCGCAGAGCGAGCCTTGTTGCCTGCCTCTGCACATGCCGTATACGTGCGCTGTAGCGCTTGTACCTTGCGCGATGCGAAACATGTTTGCTATAACGCGGATGCTATACGTGCATGCTGCTCTCGGGACTCTTGCTGTGCTTTCCCTCTTTGAACCTTTCCAAGTAACGTGGCCAGGGTGGCAAGCAAGCGCAGCATGATTGCAAACTGCCCACTCGGATGCCGCCGCATAATCCCGTTGAACGTACGTACGTACGTACGTCCAAGCTGCGGTATACAGCACTATAGGGCCCGATTCACGTCAGTGTGTATGGATATCGTCGTACCATGACTATCGTCGTTGACAGCTCTCTCTACTTTTTATTAATTTATATTTGCTCCACAGTCGCGTGGTTTCTCCCCCCCCCCTCCCCTTGTCTTCTGTGGCAGGTTCGAGAATTGCCCCCCCGGATGGGCGAGAGGCGAGGCGAGCGGGTAGTCCCATCTCTCTGGGAAGGATAAGGGCGTGGCGCGCCTGCATGTTTCACATTTCGGCGACATCGACAAACCAGTCGGTCATCCTAATACATCGTTGTATACACGCATGTACGACGACGCGGTGAAATCAATTGTCTTTATGGCTGAAACGTTCTCGAAATGAGCACTAGGGCGTGCCATATCGGGCCACGTGTACACATGCCATGCAGGCGCCTGGTAGCTCTTACATGCACCATGTTCATTGACCTTGTCACGGCCTCGAGAGAAAGGGGGAGGCCTCTTGCGGCGGGCACAGAGGCCCGAAAGACAACGACTCAAAGGGGAACAGGTCCACGTGCCCGGGTAGGGAAGTCGCCGGTAATCAGTCGGCCCATCTTTTGCCGCGGGCTGGCCTCGCGGCGGCTCGAATTCACTCAACTCGGCGCCAGGGCCAGGCACCTTGGCTGTATCAGTTGCAGGGCGTGTTGGCCTCCGGCGGCCCTACCGGGGGTCGCCTGCGGCGGGCTGTCCTCGCTGCGCTCGAACCACTGCTGCTGCTTGACTTTTCGACCTACTGCAGGTAAGTATTTGTTCATGACCAGCCTCGATGGCTATTTGCCTCCGGCGGGCTGTCCTCGCTCCGCTCGAGGTGCTGCCGCCGGAATGGAAGAGCGTCTAGTTCGGGACCATCGCGTCATATGGGCGAGTGCCTGCGGCGGGCTGGCTCTTTCTCGCCTTGCTGAACATGGGAAATCGCTGGTTGGTCCCCCAAAAAAAAGGGCAAGCGACCAGCGCCAAGACATCTGTCGATCCGGCGTTCCTGTTTTCTGGGAGGGGGGAGAAGAAGAGCCCTGCGCAGAGTGAGCAGTCGTCAGGTCAGCTGTCAAAAGTTTTGCGTCGCACCTGTTTTTTTTTTAATGTTCTCACCTGCGCATGCGTGCAGGGGACAGCAGAGCCAGGCCCATCGATAAACTCACTCATCCACATACAGGGCTTGCACACCGAAAGGATTCCACGCCCATCAACTTGCACCCTCTACTCCGTACAAATTGCACAGACGTGAATCGTGTAGTTGACTTGCGAGTATGTGGTGTGCATGCCAGGCTGCTACGGGCAGGGTTCGGAAATGAGACTCGCACTGGCGGTTTTGCATCCCAAGTATGCATGGATCGCTGGTAAAGCCAGCAAGAGGAAGAGCGAAGCTAGGAAAAAAAAAAGGGAATTATAGTACAACTACATACGTGCACCTCGCAGCGTTTGAAAGATTGGGCCGCAAAGGATGCATTGATTGCAATGAGGGCTATCCCCAATCTCTCTCACTCACTCACACACACTCTCTCTTTCTCTTTCTCCCTCCCTTTTATGCAGGCGACGATTGGCCACCAGGTAGCTGGCTTTCTAAGTGCGCCATCTGCGACACGCCACATCTCGTTGTGTTGAGGCGGAAAGAGCCGTTTGGCCCCCGTGACCAATCACGACGAGACGGCCGGATGCCTTTGTTTTCCTTTCTTTCTTTCTTTCTTTCCTCCCTTGCGCTGGCCAAGTGCGCTGTACTGAAACACAATGAATCCAAAATTCACGGCATGGCCAAGTGTAGATGATCCAAACAGGACCATTGTAGGGGATCACGATTGCTGAGAAGTTCTTGTGTAGTCTTTGACTCGATATATCGGACGCAACCTCCTCGCCTTCCTACCAGGTAGGTAAATAGAGGTTTCCCCCCCTCCTTTTCCGATCGCCCCCCCTTCTTTGAGTCATGAACAACAAGAAAAGTCGTCAATACGATGATTGAGGGGAAAGATAAAAAGGAAAATAAAAAGATGGAAACCTTCAAGGAATAGTGACAAAGCAGAAAGGTGCTTCGGCTAGCCCGATCGCCGCCCATTCGCCCAATCCCACTACGCCCGACCCGCCGCTCTACTCGCTTCTAGAAACTCTGCTCTGACCCTGGACCCTGATGAATCTGATAACAAACATACACATGTATAATAACAAGCAGTACTATACGCAGAGCTCGTGTTATCAGCTCCGTCATGCGCCATCGTCCATGACTTGTGCGTGTCCCTCTGCCGGGGCCTTCGATGGCTATGATTCAAGTCCAACCTACCGGCACGTGTACCTACATGTACCCATGTCCAGGCCCGGTCGTCTCTACACGAGAGTCCTTTGCGAGCACGGCACTCTGCAATTGTGCATAGAGCGGCACGTACAGGAGCATATATATATATATGCACATGGCTCGGTACAGTCATGGCAGCTGGCATATCCTGCGATCGGCCAGCGCTCGTTTCTTTCGCAGAGACTGCAGACGCAGTGAAGGGTCTGAGTATTCGGCTCCCGCGTGCTGGCTGGCTGGCTGGCTGGCTGATGCTGGCCCGATCCTTGCTGAGGCGTGCGTCTCGTATTCAGTGGCCCTCGAGTAGTAAAGAAAGGCTGGCTCTCGGCTCGACTGCGGGATCTGACATGACGCGCAGGGCCGGCTTGGAATCTGGATCTCGCCATGACGGAGGCGGCATGACTATCGGCTTTGCAGGCCAATGTCGTCCCAGACGGTTTCATCTATATGATTGGCAGAGAAATGGTGTTGCAGAAAAGAACAAAAGACAGGCGAGAAAAGAAAAAGAGGGAAAAGAAGGAGCCCTGTCGGAGTCCTGCCGGTACTGTCACGGCATCGCAACTGTTGACATTGCGCACCTGCGCACATCCAAGCAATTGATTGGACCGGAAATTAGATTTTTTAAAGACAAAACTACAGTGACACGGCGTCCACCATCTCACAGCCAGTTGCGGATGACACGCTGGTTGACTTCGAGGGAGCCGGAAAATAGTCTGCTGACAGGACGTCGTCATTATGCGTGACGCTTCCGGCCATGCCCATGAATAGGTAGTACATCACAGAGCTGGGCCTGGTTACAGAGAAAGTCGCTAAAGTCTCATTTTCCAGCCTAAAACCTGCAACACCGTGATAATCCCATGCCGTCAGTGCACTACGTTGTTGCCCGAGCTTAGATCTTGGTGGCAGCCTCCAGAGCCTTTTGCTTCTTGATAATGCGCATCTGGGCCTTGGGTCCCATGATACCACCGCCCCATTGTCTCCGGCTCTGGTCGTGCTTCTCCATAAAACCGTCCTTGATGGCCGAGACAAGCTTGGAGAGCTCCGTCTTGTCTTCCGATCGCACCTCGGTGAGAGCCAGTACGGCAGCAGTCTGGGGGACATCAGGTCAGAAAGGGCACTGTACCAAATCGCACGCAGCGAAACTAACCTTTTTGTGGACAACAGTGCCGAGACGCGCCTTGCCCTTGATAATGGCGTACGGGACACCCATCTTCTTGCAGAGCGAAGGGAGGAAGACGACAAGCTCAATGGGGTCCACATCATTGGGAATCAAGACCAACGAGGCCTTCTTGTTCTCAATGAGGCCGACAACGTGGTTCAGACCGTACTTGACAGTGTATGGCTTCTTGCTGACGTCCTCCTTCTTCTTGCCCTCCTTGATGGCCGTAGCCTCCTTCAAAAGCCGCTCCTTCTTCTCGGCCTTGGCTTCGGGCCGGTACTTGTTGAGCAGCTTGAAGGCCTGAGCGGCGGTGTTGCGGTCCACGACGTGGTGGAACTGAGCCAGAGAAGGGGGGACCTTGAGGCGCATCTGGAGAATCTTCTTCTGGCGCTGGAGACGGACGTATTCGGGCCACTTGACCATACGGGACAAGTTGCGCTTGGGCTGGATGTCCTGGCCAATACCATAGTTGCGGGGGCGCTTCTCGATGAGAGGGTTCTGATTCCCAATTCCGTGTCAGTCCAGTGCTCAATTGTCTCAACATGGGATCCTTTTCACGTACCTTGGGGCCCTTCTTTGAGCCAGCCTTTCCCTGAGGGAAAGGGGCCGCAGCCACCTTCTTTCCAGTCTTGGGGGGCTGTCATTGAGAAAAGAAGATATTAGCGAGATGCTCGAGCTAAACATATCTTCTCTGAACTCTAAGTGAGAAATGATGAGGAAAAGGACAGAGGCGTGGCAACAGTGCCGGCGCACGCGTTTCCCTCTCCCATCAAGTCTCCAGCCAAGTCTTCACCTGCGTGCCTTCTCATCGCTTCGCCCAAAATAAGACGAGTTGCGATCCAGCGCGCGAGGCGGAATTTTCCATCGGCGTTTCGCATCGTGACCGGGGAATCTTTGTATGATCCCGCTGCAGATCGAGCACGGCCGTACTTTGAAAAATCGCAGACTTTGGGCGATAATGGAGCCTGTCTCGTAGCTACACACTTACCATTTTGTCTTTGGCGGTGGATGCTCAGTCGTGAAGAGCAATTTTTCTTGAAGCCAAAGAACCGGGCTGAGGTTTGGATGAGATGCGAAAAAAGAGGGCGGTGGGTTGAAAAATTAGGGCTTGCCGTAGCGCCACAGATGGTAGCTTGTGGGCCTCCACCTGGGCTCCCGTTTGAATTTTTTTCGCGGCTTATCGCTGTGGCTGACGAGCGTATCACGTGTCTCGAATGGGGCGGTGCCGACACCAAGCATCCATTCCCTTGGGCTGCGTGTTTGAGGGTTGCCGCAAGGAGATGATGGTACGCCAATTGGCTCTCGTGTAGAAGCACTTACGCATAACAAATATCTGACGCCTCGCTTAGGGAATCCGGCTCGGTGAAGTGGTGTATGATTATTCCTCAAGATTTATAACCGCATTGGTCCGCCCTGGCTCCTCTACATAGTCTGAGCTCCTCACGTCACATTCTCACATTTCCTCACAATCATGCCCCCAGTCACCTGCCTCCGATGTGGCGGCCGGGCTGTCATCAAAAGACCCAAGAACCACCACAAGCTGTGCAAAATTTGCTTCATCGCCGCTTTTGAAGATGAGGTTCACCATACGATTGTGTCATCCAAGCTCTTCTTTCCGGGCGAGAAAGTGGCAATAGGCGCCTCGGGTGGCAAAGACTCGACAGTACTCGCCTCGGTCTTGAAGACTCTGAATGAGCGTCACAACTATGGGCTGGACTTGGTGCTTTTGAGCGTTGATGAGGGCATCAAAGGCTACCGAGACGATTCGCTGGAGACGGTGAAACGCAACGCCCTCCAATATGACATGCCTCTCAAGATTGTCGGCTACGATGAGCTCTATGGCTGGACAATGGACCAGGTCGTCGAGACTGTTGGCAAAAAGGGAAACTGCACCTACTGTGGTGTGTTTCGTCGCCAGGCCTTGGATCGCGGAGCCAAGATGCTCAATATCCGGCATGTTGTTACGGGACATAACGCCGACGATGTGGCAGAAACGGTAATCATGAACCTCCTGCGGGGCGACTTGCCCAGACTGTCACGCAGCACGAGCATAGTCACAGGCAGTTCCTCGAGCGAAGTCAAGAGGAGCAAGCCACTCAAATACGCATACGAGAAAGAGATTGTGCTGTATGCCCATCACAAGAAGCTGGATTACTTCAGCACAGAGTGTGTATATAGCCCAGAAGCATTCCGAGGCACCGCGCGCACTCTCATCAAGAGTTTAGAAAAGGTACGGCCCAGCGCCATTCTGGACATTGTCAGAAGCGGAGAAGACATGGCACGTCTCACGCCAGACAAGGGTCAAAATGCATGTGCCTGCGACGAGGGTGAGGGCATGGGCGGCTGTGGTTCGGCCGACGCCAAGACATCAGGAAGCGAGCTCGCCCAGATGGAGGCGTCCCTGCAGACGACCAGCCATTCCTCGAATCTTGAGACTGAGATCACCACCAACGGAAAGACAGTCGACGATGGATCTGTCAAACTGCCAATCAGAGCCACACCGCGGGCCAAGGAACGCCCAAGTGGCCCATTGCAGACCCTGGGCCAATGCATCAAATGTGGCTACATGTCCAGTCAAATAACATGCCAGGCATGTACACTTTTAGAGACACTGAATAAGAACAGACCAGAGATGTCAATATGATGTGGCTGGTAGTTACCCAAAGTAACAATAAGCCCTCCAATTCACGTGCATTCGAAACCTCTACTTCTCACGCACCCCAGTTACATCGTTTCGTTTCCGGCGGGAAAAGGTGAAGTCATAATTATAGTCGGAGGTTCTCAAATATACATTTTGATTTCGTCGTGAACCGACAGATTCCCGCAATTCGAAATGCTGCCCGCCTAGGTGAACCGTTTTTCTAACTGTTGCTGCTGTCAGCCGAGAATCGTTGCTTTCGGACAAAATCATGTTCACATACCCTCCAGCCATTGCTGAATTCAAAACCTGATGGTGCTTCCGGTTTATCGATCTGACCCCGCAGAGTTCCGGTGAGCCTACGGTCACGCTCCATCACTGTGTAGTCCAGGTCAGTCTTGACGCTTCGCGGGACGAGGCCTCGATCGGATATTCTGTCCTACTTTGCTAGACAGAGGGTCAGCTATCGAGCCGTGGACTAAGAGGAAGGGTGGTGGGCATACTCTATCCCATTGGTCCAGCGAATACCGTGGTCGCTTGCCCTCGTTCCGCCATGTCTTGAAAGCAGCGAGACCAGTGCCCGTAACACCAAACATCTGTATTCATATGTGAGCAGCTGTGCTTCTCGAGCTTGGCGGTCCTGGCATTGTACGAACACCAATCATGATGGCATAGGGCAACAGCGTCTCGAACGGCACGGGCATCTTGACGGTTGAGCAGCGGCAACGAGGCGCTCCCCGATCTCCTATATGCTTTCTGCTTTGAGCGCGGCGTCTGCCCTTTGTGCCAGTAGTTCTCGTGCGTGTCGGGGCTGGCGCCTGTGGAAGTATTCGTCCCGGTTGGCTGCAATTCGAAGAACAATAGATGACCTGCACCGCAGAGCTGCAGTCAAGTTCCAAATGTGGGTGCCTCAGGCGCAATAGATGGTGTAACCCAGCCGATAAGACAGTAAGCTCTCCTGGCGCTGAAGCTACTGTGTGCAGGCGGGCGCGGCAACGTGCGGATGCGCGTCGGGCTGGAATCGCGCACTGTGTACAGACACACTCGCGACAACGGCGAGCTGCAAACACGCGACTGAGCTCTCGGCGACAAGCAGCAGCACCTTTCCCGGAGGCTTGATACGCACATGTATAGGATGCCCTTGTCCCCCGTTGCAGGCTCCGAACTTACTTTTTCACAGAAACTCATGGACCACAGCTGTACCTAATCGCCTGCGCATGCGCGAACATGCTCCAACCCTCCACGGTCGTCGGATCAAGCCTCGTCGCGAAGATTCCGGAACTCGACATGATCAAGACAGATAACCAACCCTCAAATTTCTGCTCAAGGGCACCGGCTTCATGATGACGAGTGCACAAGCGATGGAGGAGGAGCTCCAACAGAGCGTCCTGCTCTCCGAGGAGGGCGCGTACGATGGCGGTGTCATTGACGAGCAATCCGGCGCGACGGAATCTCAAACGCCCGTCAAGGACGGTTTGAGCGAATCACAAAGCGACGGTGAGGAGCTGAGCGATCGCGACGCGTCTGGAGAGGATCTGGATGAAGACGCCTCTGGCGAAGAAGACGACGAAATGCTGGATCACCAAATTGTCGTGGGCACTACTCACGCCGCCGACACGGGACCATCTGATGAAGACGGGGAAGGTGAAGATGATGCAGACGAGGGGGTCGGTGCGGTCAAAGTACGACCTGCCGGTTCTGAAAGCGACGATGTGGACAGCGATGTTTCTGATGCGGCCAGTGCGGAAGAAGATGAAGAGTCCGATGGGGACGAGGAAGCTGCGTGGGAAGAAGGCGACGCCGGCGATGAAGAAGAAGAAGGAGATTCGGACTCGGACGAAGACGCCGACGATGCTGAGGGGAGCGTCGATGGGTCCAGCTCGACATCGCACCCATCACAGCGTCGGAAATTCGCTGACGACTCGGTTCTCGCCGAGCTTGCGAATGGCGATGCTGATGATCACATGGATGCTGACGACTCGGGGCTCGAATCTTCTTCCACCATTCACTCTAGGCCGGCCAGGAAGCGCAAAGCAGTATCCGCCGAACCAGATGACGACCTGCCTGCTGTCAGAAAAAGACGCAGAAATCAATCGAATGATACGAGCGACGGCGGTCGCTCGACCCGCGACAGCCGGTCTGCTGAACCCTCGCGAGGCGCCTCTTCCAGATCGGCGCGGCTCAAGTCTGCGCGCCCGCCACCAGTCACGGTGGAGAAGAGATCGCGTACGTCCTTGGTCCTGAAAATTGACGTCCGTCCTGGCAATCTGAAGGAGATACTTTCTCGGAGAAAACGAGATCGAAGACGTGCAGGCGGCAGCGGCGGCGGCGGCGATGGCGATGGCGATGGCGATGGCGATGGCGATGGTGATGGTGATGGTGATGGTGACGGTGACGGTGGGAGCAGCGTCCGGGTCCAACCTGCCCGACCAGCACCAGCGCGGCCTCCTGCAGCCATTGTGCCAGCCATGATGTCCACCATGCCAACACCCTTCACCTCGGAATCCTACTCGCAGCCGTTTTACTCCTTCTTCGATAAGGAGACGGATGAAATGAAGGGAAAGCCCTATGGCGGCATCTTGACAGAAACGGAGGCTGACACGTCGAAAACCCTGCCGAGTTCTGATGATCGTAAAAAGTTTGAACAGGCCAAGCAGAAGGCGGAAGACGAATGGAGATCTCGGGTGTTGGCCATGCAGGCAGAAGCCGATCTGCCGATACGCAAGCCCAAGAAGGCCAGCGACAACGCCAGCCAGATTGAATGCATCGAGTTTGGCGGCTGGGAGATTGACACGTGGTATGCTGCTCCTTACCCTGCCGAGTACAGCAGAAACCGCGCGCTGTACATTTGCGAATTCTGCTTAAAATACATGAACTCGGACTACGTGGCGTGGCGCCACAAGCTGAAGTGCGGCACGAAGCATCCTCCGGGGGACGAAATCTACCGTCACGAGTCAATATCGATTTTTGAGGTGGACGGCCGCAAGCATCCCGTCTACTGCCAGAATCTCTGCCTCCTCGCCAAGCTGTTCCTCGGATCCAAGACGCTCTACTACGACGTGGAGCCGTTTCTGTTCTACGTCCTCTGCGAGTTTGACCAGACGGGATATCACTTTGTAGGCTACTTTTCCAAGGAGAAGCGGGCGAGCAGCCAGAACAACGTATCCTGCATCTTGACGTTGCCGATCCACCAGCGAAAGGGCTACGGAAACCTGCTGATTGACTTTTCCTATCTGCTCACAAAGGTCGAGCGGAAGACGGGCTCGCCCGAAAAGCCCCTGTCAGACATGGGGCTGGTATCGTATCGGAACTACTGGCGGCTCGAACTGTGCCGCTACTTTCTGAACCACATGAAGGGCGACAGACACGTAAAGGAGGGCCTCAGCATCAAGAAGATTTCCGACGACACGGGCATGACGGCCGACGACGTCGTCTCGGCCCTGGAAGGGCTGCGTGCCCTGGTGCGCGACCCGCAGACGCAGCTGTATGCGTTCCGGGTCGACGTCGACTACTGCCGCCACTACGTGGCCAAGTGGGAGTCAAAGGGCTACTACACGCTGAAGCCTTCGGCGCTGGCCTGGACGCCCTACGTGATGGGCCGGAGCAACGTGGTCAACTTCGAGCTCGGCCACGCCATCAACACCATCGCGCCGCGCGAAGACGACGAGGTCAAGGTCCAGGAGGGACACGCGCGGGCCGACGGCGATGCTCCCGCGGCCAAGAATGGCACTGACGCCGGCGAGGGCGGACAGCCGTCCACAGACAACCCACCAGGCGGCGCGGCCAATAGCACGAGCAGCAGCAGCGGCGGCGGCGGCGGAAGCGAAAGAGCAGTCGCGCCGGTAAAGTCGATCGAGAAGGTGGCAGCAGAAGACAAGGAGAACGCGGAGCCGGACGATGGGTCGATGGAGGATGCCACGCCCGTGGCCCCCAGGACCGCAGCAGAAGACGACGGGGAGCAGGGACAGGAGGAACGGGAGGAGGAGGAGGAGGAGGGCCGGGCCTGGGTGGTGCCGTACAAAGACATTCCCCCGACGCGCTTCCAAGTCTTCCCGCCCCTGCCTGGCGCGCGACGCGCGGATCGGATCCGCACCAGC
>AZGY01000006.1:286171-325792 GCA_001636675.1 Moelleriella libera RCEF 2490 | reverse complement strand
GGCCGAAGCCGAAACGGCGGCCCAGCAGCTCGGCGCGACGATCAACGACGACCACGGCCAGCCGCCCCAAGCCGACCAGCAGCTCGGCGCGGCGCAAGTCCGGCGGCACGGGTCGCGGACCCGGACGGTGGCCCAAGGGGACCAAGAAGTCGGACTACGGCAACGCCGACAGCGGGCCTGGTCTCCCTCCCGGCTGGAAAGAAAGACAGGCGCGGCTCCAAGGCCTGGCCTCGAACGACGGGACCGCATCTCAGACGACACCGGCATCAGCACCAGCACCAGCACCAGCGTCAGCACCAGCTCCGTCGACCGCAGCACCAGCAGCACCCGCAGTCAAGATACCAGTGCCAGCAGAGGAGGAGCCCGCACAAGATGAAGTGCGCGTCTCCATGCCGCCCGCGCCCACGGCCCATCAGAAAAAGGCCGTCAACGGCAATGACGATGACGACAGCGATGATGACGAGGGTGGCTCAGCGTCGGGGTCCGAGTCAGACGAGCAGGAGGCGAGTGCGAGCGCGAGCGCAAGCGTGTCCAACGCAGACGACGTGGACGCCGAGGGGGAAGACTCGTAAGCCGGGAACGGGGACGGAGGCACAGGTTCTCTTCTACGGCATCACGGAGAGATGTGTGTTTTCTACTACATTGACACTTTTTGTCCAAATCTTGATTGCATGTCATTTTTCTTCATATTCTTTCGGACCGGTGTTCCTTTCATCGTTTTTCTTTCTTTCTTTTTTTTCTCCTTTTAATGAGAAAGGCACGGTAGGGTAGGTAGGGTAGGGTAGGGTAGGGCAGGTATTTGAGGCCGGCACGTCAGGTAGGGGTTGAACTGGCGCAGAGCCCCTTTATTTCCATGTCCATTCTCTCTTCTCCCATCTTTGCCCCCCTTTCTTTAAGCGTTTGCCTCCGGCGGCCCTACCGGGGGTCGCCTGCAGCGGGCTGGCCTCGCTCCGCTCGAGCTGCTGCCACTCGCGCGCACACGTATCGCCGGAGACGTTGTGCATCTGGAACACCGCCATGTTTCCGTCTGCTCGTCGTTGCCTGCGGCGGGCTGACCTCGCTGCGCGCTCGGTGCAGACTTGGCGACAGGACAGGACAGGACAGGACAGGACCGCGTCTGCTCGCCCCTCGTGTCTCTTGGCAATCCTAGTTCGTCGTCGTGCGGTGCCGTCCAGCCCCGTGGCCGCGCAGTCTCCTCCCCGTCATGGGCGGCATGTCGTCGAGGGCTGCTCCCTCGTCTCTCTCTTGATGCGAGTGTTCGGCGTGCCCGCGACCGGCCTCGTTCCGACGCCTCCAACCCACCCACCCGCCTGGATGCTCCCACCTGAGGCTGGTACTAGGTAGGTCGGTGCTGAGGTAGATAGATGATGCCCAGGTCAGATGCGTCGTGGTGTCTCTGCATCGGCCCGCCTGTCCCTCACCTCACGACAGACTCGCGCTCGGCCGCCTGCCCCCCCAGAACCCCTTGCCGTAGCTCACGAGAATCTCGTCGCCTTTTCTGATGCCGCTCCCCCTTTTCCTCGCACCACCACCGCCACCACCACCGTTCTTCTTCTTTCCCTCCTCCTCATTCTGTCTCCCGTGTCCCTTTCCACCATCTTTGTACTTGTTCTTGTCCTTGTTCTTGTGCTTCTTGCCCTCCTTGACCACCCACACCCCCACACAGACCTGCCCCCAGCGCTCGCACCAGCCGTTCCCAAACTCGGCATTCGGCCGCTCCCTCACGCCGCGGTAGTCGTTGACGAAGCGCGCCTCGTTGCCCTCGCGCTCTGCGTCCACCGCCACGTCCACCTCCCGGTCGAGCCACAGGTCATAGTCGCCGCTGGTGCCGGTGCCGGTGCTGTCTGGTTCGACCATGGCTGCTGACTCTTCCCCTCCGCTGCCACCACCCTGACCGGGCCCACTCTCCTGGGAACTGCTCGCAGCGTTGGTGTTGGTGGTAGGGATGGCAGCAGCAGCAGCAGCAGCAGCAAGAGTAGTGTTAGTTTTAGTTGTTGAGCCCGGGTGCACGCGCCCCAGGTACACCACCACAAAAGCCCCCGGCGGCAGGTTCTGCGCCGCAAACAGCCCGTGCTGCCCGCAGGCTGGGTGGTCCGGGTCGGTGATGGCCTGGATGCGCACGTTGATGGCGGGCGAGGCGGTCCACGCGGCCGGGATTATGGCCATGGCCGCGGGCGATGTCGTCGTCGTCGTCGTCGTCAGGGCCTGCCGCTGCGCACGCGAGAGCCGCTTGTCGTGCAGGGGCGCCGTGAGGTACGGCAGCGCCGGCGGCCAGTTCTTGGGCTTGCTGCTCATGGGGATGGGTAGCCTCCCCCGGGCTGTGCGAGCTGAAGAGAGGGGGGAGGGGAGGGGGGAAAGATGCAATCAGCACCGAGGCAGGCAGGCAGGGAAAGAAAGAATGAATGAATGAATGAATGGGATGGGATGTTGGGAGCATCCGCGCACACGTGGGCCCAGGACCTCGAGAATGAGCCGACCCAAGAGAAAAAAAAAAAAACCAAAGAAACCAAACAAGCAAACCCCGTCTGCCGGCTGGCTGCCACCTCGACATGACAGCAGGCCAGCTATATGCGCAGGCAGCCAAGACACCACAAACCCCCGGCATGACTGACCATGGACCAGAGCAGGGCCAATCGTGTTCAAACGTCTCCCGGATAATTCGCATTCAGACTTGCGCATCGTGACAGACAGCGCTGGTATTCCATACACGGTAATTATCTACTCTACTACAAGGCTATTCCCCAGGCTCATTTCCCTTGTCCCTCAGTCCGATTTCCGTCATTGATCATACAAGCTTTTTCCCTTTTCCCTCTCTCAAGTTTCAACTTGAGCCACCTTTTGCCCTGTCTCTTCTTCTCCTTCACAATGCCATCTGCCCTGCCCCGTCTTAGTGTGACGCCACCTCTCGAAATCTGTCCATCCCGAGGTCGACCGAATAAGCAAGCAACCGATCCTGCGTCAACGGCAGGTTCAAGATCCTGTTTCTTAGCTCCATGTCCTACCCCACGTCAAGTCAGCACTCTCAGCACACTCTGCCATGTGACAACGACACCTCCGGGAGATCCATACCTGCTTCTTTTTGGCCAGCTTCAAAATCTCTCGCGCCGTCTCATCTGCCATGTCCGACACGGCGGCGTATCGCAAAATCTCTATCTCCCCCGTCTCCTCACTCATGGCCTTCAAGCCTGCCAGCAGCTTCTCCAACAGCAGGGCCGGCGCCTTCTCCCCCCTGCTGCGATGCTGCACCAAACCCAGAAAGTGACCGTACATCTCTCCGCCCTGCGACCAGCCCGGGATGGACTCGACCTGGCCCTGGAATTGTGAGAGTAAAGACGACAACGTTGCGTAGTCGCGCTCGATAACCGCTTGGGGCGCCACCTGCTGCACGAGCACCCTATGCGCTTCGGTAAACTCCCCCGCGCGTATCAGGCAGTGAACCTCGGCCGATGCGTCGTGCTTGACGCTGCGCATGTACAGCGCGAGCGCCTCCCACAGCCACGACGCTGGGATCTGAAACCTGTCCGTGAGCAAAGCAAAGGTCGACCCAGAGTCGGGACCGATGAGGCCTGCGTGTCTGCATAGGTGCTCCTGAACAGCCCGTGTGCGAGCATTGGCGTTCCGGAGATGCAGCAGAACGAAAACGGCCTCGAGCCACTCGCCGGCGGCAGTCAGCTGAGCTGCGTAGGCTATCGTCGTCGCGTCCGCCTTCTCATCGCCGCGCTTACCAAACGACGCTCGGCCGGTTGCGCTCAGAGCCTGACCGAGCTGCCAGCACAGTCGCATGTCGAGAGGGGACAGTTGCGAGTTTTCAGGGCGCAGGATTGCCTCCAGGTCCGTGGTCCTGTCGGCAAACAGCTGCAAGAGACCCCAAAGCAGGTCTTGGCGCGCCTCCCCGTTCGTGTCGTTCCATACCGGTTTGAGACCCTGCTCGAGATACCACGGTCGAGGCAGTTCCTCCCTGTCCTGCTCAATGTCGTCCTTGAACTTCTGCATCGCAACCTCAGCGCCGTCCTGCTGAGAGATGGCATACCAGAGCCGGAGCCCGAATGATTGTCTCCAGTCGAGACCAAACTTCTGCGAGATGACAAATGATTCCATTCTATCCTCCACAGGCACGTTCTTCATGCCTTCGCAGACGCAGACGTTGCCGCTCAAGAGCTCGTAAATGGCGCGAATGGGTTCCGAAAATTCAGAGAGCATTTTGGAATCATGCCAGGCCTTGAGCTGCTCCCGCACATCTTTCTTGGCGGCCTCGCTCGTTCCAATCAACGACACCAAAGTGCCGAGCCGAAAGTTCTTGCCATCCAGCAAGAATTTGCATGCCTCGGCCACACGGTGACCTGCTAGGCTGGCGACAGCCTTTTCCTCCGTTGAGCCGGCAAGACCGACGTTAGTGATCGAGGCCTGTTCAACGAGATCGCTCCAGAATCGACTAAGTCTCTGTTTCCTGGCCAAGTCCTCGGGCTCGACGGACCCAGCGTCCGTGTTGCTGTCAAATAAGATGCTGGCGAGCTCCCAAACACGCTTCTCGTTGACGTGGGCAGGGTTGCTCATTTCTTGAAAGTGAAAAATGTCCATTAAGCTGGACGCACGTAAGGTGGCCTTGGGAATTCCATCAAATTGTCTGATCTCTGTCACTTTGTCCTGGGCACTGAGGTAATTTTTGGAGGACTAAGATTGCGTCAAACATCATCCATGAAAGGAACGTTCGTAGGATATGCAAACCTGAGTGGCGAACTTGGCCAGGCGTACATCCTGCTTCTCAGTCTGAACCCCGGAGCGTTGGAACTGCACGATATCCGCGTCATCCAGTTCATTGTGTCTGGCCTGCGTTGTCTCCAGTGATCTGGTCACCACCAGGATTTCTTTAGGTCCCCATGTCGGACGCGACGCGTCATGGAACCTTTTTTCCTCGCTGCTCATAGTCGGATTTTTGTCATGACGTTCATAAGGCCACTATCACGGAGATAACCATGAGCTTGAAATTAGGACTCGTCCATGCTTTAATTACATGACAACAACTCGGCATCGTCAAAGGCACACATTCGGAAAAGAGAGCGAGCCAGGCCGGAAAGATAAGACAAGAAACAAAGAAACACAAAATTTGAGGAAAAGGGGGCAGCACGACACGTCATCTTGGAAAGGAGTGACCAACCTGAGGAAAGCCTTTCGCCGGCGTGGGTCCACTCGTCATCTGCCGCGCTGCCTTGGGCTTTTCGAATAGCGAGTTCATCAAATCGATGCTGGTTGCAAAGCCGCGGGACTTACCCATGGCCGTCTGCGCGCCCATGGTCCCTGCGCTACCATCCTCTCGGAGAAATCCTTTCCCCCAAATAGACGATTTCCGCAAGTCAAGTCCAACGACGGCATCGCCGTCTCGGGATTTTGACGGCGACTGGTTCAATTCTCTCAGCAGCTGACGATCCCGCTTCACCGGGCTTACCGTATTTCGCAGCATTTCCATCCAGTCATCGCCATCAGCGACCTCGAGAGTAACAGGGCCGGCTGAGTCCTTGACGGCCCTCATTCGAGCTCGGAGGATGCCTCCTGGGGTGCCCCTCCTGGTATCCTCGCCAGCCTCCGACGATATATCGTCTAGCTCCGCGGCAGGATGCAGTCCGAGAGAAGACCTCGTCAAGTCTTCGTCGTCGGACATGTCATACCCGTCGCCCAGTCCGCTGGCAATGTCGTCCTCCATCGAGAGACTGACATTGTTGGGCGCCGAGTCCGCGGAGCTAACCCCTAAAAAAGGCTGTTCGTTGGCGTAGTCGTCTTGACGCAACTCGTGCGATTCAAGAAATGCACCTGGCAAGCCCTTGACCACGCTTGACCTTCGCGCAGCGCCGGCTCCCTGGGACGTGTTTGGGGCTTGCAGCCCCAGGTGTCGAGTCGGGGTATCCAGAGGGGGAGACTGCATCGTTTCATCATCCGATTCTTCGTCAGAGTCGTCCAGCCCATAGGTTGTGAAGTGTTCTACCCCAAAAGTCCATACTCCAGTGTCCTTGTCGTAGCTCTCGAAAGTAGTATCGGGGATTCGCTTGAGCCGTTCGACGTGCTTGTTGAATCGCTTCGGGTCGCTGGTAATGCGTTTGTCTCTGCCGCCACGTGGCCAGGACTGCTCAAGCGAGATTTCAGCAGGAACATTGAGACCTTTGCCGACAGGAGGCTTCTTGGCCTGAACGGGATAGACGGTAGCGGACCGTGGCTCAAGCTGGATGATGCCGCCACACAAGTCGTCCAATTCAATACTGCTGATGTCGACGGGAACCTTGAACCTGATATAGCCGACGTTCTCCCGACCAATTGTGAGGTTATCCACACGCTGACGTTGCATTCTGTTCATATTCTGCAATTCCGTCCTTGTAGGTTGCATCCAATAATCGCCCGGCGCGTTATCGAAGCCGAGGGAGACCTGGACTTCAGGAGTCACTGAAGCATCTTCCTCATGAACGATAGCAAGCTCGTTGCCTTTGACTTGTTCCATCTCCGGTGTCTGCACGCCGTTAGCGCCGTTGGAGCTTCGGGTCTGACGAGGGGTGGTCTCATCAGACTGGGACGTGGGAGTGCCCTCGGGTGCCGGTAGGGCTGCTCGGGCAGATGGCTCCTCGTTGGCGTTCACGGTACTTGTATCAAAGCTGACGCGTTTCGACAATTTTCGAGGACCGCTGCTGGCATCTGCCTTGTCTTTCTGGGGGGTGGAGAAGAGATCGCTGCGGATGTCCCGATTGATGACGAGCTTTTTGGATCCCGTGCTGCCGTACCAACGCGTATTTGAACTTGCAGAGAAAGCGCCAGGAGTAAGGATGCTATCCTCGGTGTTGAAACTGCGCCGCAAGTTGCTCGCCGATATGCTCTTGCTCAAAGAGCCGGCCGTGCTCGACCCTAGCAAGCTGCGGCCCATGCCGCCACTGGGAGTGCTCGAAATACTGCTGGCAGGGCTGCCCCCAGGGGTTCCGTAGGAACTGTACGAGAAGCCGAACCCCCTTTTCTGGGGGGTCGCAAAGCGAGAGGCTGCTGTCGCCGGGGCTAGTTTGTACATGGGCAGGATCGAACTTCTTCTGGGTTTTGAGCTGCCGTTCAGCGGTGTAGCGAGGGGACCGGGATTGGACACTTCGTTGCCGTTCATTCCAGCGAAGAGGGATGGACTGCCATAGGCCGAAACGTCGTTGAGATTGGCAGTGAGACCCTGGGGAGCAGCGTTTTGTTGCGTGCTCCCCAGCAAAGAGTTGCCGAGCGTGCTTTGGTTCTGCTGCTGATTCATGCTGTTGCCGAACAGGCCGCCGCCGGTTGCTTGATTGTTTTGGCTACCGAAGAGCCCTCCGCCAGTGTTAGTCGAGCTTCCAAAAAGGCCACCCGGCTTCTGTTGAGCATTATTTGTACCGAAAAGACCACCTCCAGAATTCTGTTGCTGCTGCTGTCCCCCGCCGAAGAGAGAAGATCCAGCAGCAGGTTGTTGGTTGGCATTCCCCGCTCCAAAAATGCTCCCACCGGTTGCTGGTTTGTTCGCGGCAAAAAGTCCGCCACCCCCGGCAGCGTTGTTCGTGTTACCAAAGAGTCCACCACCGCTATTCTGTTGCTGCTGCGTGTTGTTCGCACCGAAGAGTCCACCCCCGGAGTTCGTGTTGGCTGCGGTATTTCCGAATAGCCCGCCCGTCGCAGGCTTTTGTTGATTTCCAAAAAGACCTCCGCTTTGTTGGTTTTGATTCTGCTGGCTGCCAAACGCATTGCCAAAGCCAGTCCCAGCGTTTTGCTGTTGATTGTTATTGCCAAAAAGACCGCTGCCGGCCGTCTGGTTGTTGGCGGCGGGGGCACTGCCAAACAGACCACCTCCCGTGTTGTTTGCATTTGAGCCGAAGGCATTTGCGGTATTGCCTCCTCCGAAAGTAGATGTTGTATTTGTATTCGCATTATTGTTATTCGAAAAGCTGAAACCGCCACCAGTCTTGTTGGCGCTGTTTCCGAATAGCCCGCCGCCAGTCGCGTTGGCATTATTGTTTGACCCAAAGGCATTGTTGGTGGAAGCACCAAATCCTCCCGTGCCGCCTCCAAATAGTCCGCCTCCCGCCTGTTGATTTTGCGTTGCGTTATTGCCTCCGAACATGCCACCGGGTTTATTCGCGTTGCCGAAGAGGCCACCCCCAGCAGCGTTGTTGTTCTGGTTGTTGGCACCAAATCCTCCAGCCCCGAAGCCAGTGTTGGTTGTTGCGGCATTGTTTGTGTTGTTTCCGAAGAGACCACCACCTGTACTATTGTTACTGGTGGCTCCGAATGCACTGCCAGTCTGTGCATTATTGGTAGTGTTGTTGCCAAACCCGCCAAAGTTCGATCCCACGCCAAAGGCGCCGCCGCCGGTAGCATTTCCGTGTCGACGACCTTGTGCATAGTCTACCAATCGAAGCTCTTCAGCCGACCACTTCTTGTACGGGTCTTGAAACAGAATGTTCTGAAAGGAGTTGGTGATGTTCGTATTCGTTTCCTTCTCCGTGAAAGCGTTGAACGGGGTCGACGCAGTACCTGGCGGATCACCCAATGCGGCATTGGCGCCGAAGCCAGTGTTGGAGGCACCGAAACCACCCGTAGTTGTGTTTCCGCCGCCGAACAATGATGATCCGGCACCGGGATTTGTCGTCCCAAAGGTCGTCGGCTTGTTTGCACCAAAGATGCCACCGCCAGTATTGGTGGCCCCCCCAAAGGGCGTCGACGTGTTTGCAGCAGTATTATTCGTGCCGAAACCTCCAAAAGTGTTCGTGCCAGCAGCGTTATTGTTGCTGGTGTTGGCGCCGAAGAGTGTGGTGCTTGAGCCAAATGAGGGCTTACTGCCGAAACCGCCACTGTTGTTTGTTCCGAAACCGCCTATAGATAAAAGATCGTCAGTACAAGGTTCGCCGTGGTGAGACATTGCAAAGCTTCTCTGATTTCGCAGCACACATCCTCTAGAGAAAACGGGCAGCTTGAAAGAGCAGGAACTTGTGACGCACCGGACGTGGAGGCGCCGAAGCCGCCGCCAGATGTATTATTGGTGTTTCCGAACATGCCACCACCAGAGGTATTGTTCTGGCCAAAGCCGCCTGAGTTCGAAGCTCCAAACCCTGCCGCAAGGCGTGTCAACTCTCCATGCTCCATCCGCTCCATGATTCCCACCGTTGCCCCGAATAGCGATTTACGTACCTGTATTTGCCGCAGCATTGTTGTTTGCGCCAAAACCACCAAAGGTCGTGGATTGCTGATTGTTGTTGTTGTTGTTGTTCTGGCCGAAGCCGCCAAAACCGCCGAAAGACATGCTGACGTTTTTTCAGGGACTCGGCGTCCTGCAACCAGCACCCCTCTCGCAATGGTGTGCGTCGCTCTGCGCGCTCACCGCAGATGCCGAGACAGGAACGGGTCGGATTTTGAATAGATCAGTCTGGGCAGTGTCGAGCGGTCGCAAGCGAATGACGGCAATGGCGCACGCACTCGCTGCGTCGCTGCCGATGCAGACCTAGAACGAGCAGAACGCGTTGCTGCGAAGCGTCAACGCAGAGCGCGTTCAGGCTCAATCAGAGCTGAGGGTTGCGAAATGTGAGGGGGATGTGAAGAATGATGAGGGAAAGAACCGTGCGATGACCCCGACGTTGGCACAACGGGTGGCATGCCCTTTTCTACCTTGACGTCTTCTCCTTGACCCTTCCTCAAGCAACGAGGCGAGACGAGACCAAGGTCCTCGGGAGAAAGCCAGCTTTTTTTCTGCCGTGGCCAGTCAGCGGGCGCGCAGGGGCAAGGGGGGAGAGCTGCCTTCAGAGCTAGTGCTAGCAGGCCATTGGCTTGGTTGTGATCTGCTGACTAACCATAGCCTATCAACGGGCGCATACGGCGGTACGTGCAGGCCGGTCCTTTGCTGCCTGGAGTGTGCCTAATCACTAACAGAACGAAGGCTGCCGGCAGAGCAAGCAAAGCGTGCCATCGCCCAGATTGAATTGATCGAACTGATCGTCCATTTTGCAGGTATAAAATTGACTGATTTGCGAATACGCGGGTGTTCCCGTCAGACTTTCCCGTCAGACTTTGCGCTAATCAGAGTCATGCCGCGATGCCACATCTGGTATTTCATAAACACGAAGCTTTTCAAAGGGCGGGCACGAGTAGTTGTCTCCTGTTCGTCGGGGCTGCATGAGCCCCCAAAGCCTTGGCAAGCCACCTGATTGATCGCTAGAGCAAGTGCTCTCCGTCATTTGCCAATGAGTCATCTCGGAAAAGGAGGATGAGAGGGAGGATATTCCGCTCGCGCTCACCGGAAAGGGCTGCTCATATCACAACACAACAAAGAGAGCACGACAAAGCAGGACAAAGGGAAGAGACTTGTGTTGCACGACCAGATTGATTCCATAGAGGACTTGACTGCGTGCGTATCTGGCCAGATCCCCTGAAGCGAATCTGAGTTTGCTCTCGGAGATCTAACGTTGATTCCTTGCTGTGGCGATCATCCTTCTGCGGCCGTGATCCCATCTCGTCCTTCCAGAATGCGAAGCAAAATTGATCCCTCAATTCCCCTTGCGTCTCTTCTTGCATGCGCTTGAAAATGAGTCCTGTGATCCAGCTCTGACGCCGTGTAGCTGAAAATAAGGCCAGCATATCTCCTCGTTCTTATCTTCTGAAGCCGCGCGAAATGCAGCTCTAGGTGGTGCTCCGCCTGCTTTCAACGGTGCCAACGTCGTTTGTTGTCGCGCTGTGCCAATACCGCTGCCGCGCGTGCTACGACGGCGAACCGTTAGCTATCACGTGTTGCGGTGGAGCTTATCGATAAAGCTCTACCCCAGGTTCTCGGCCGTCTCCTCTGGCGTCACCATGATCCCATGGCTCCCGAGTGCCTACCTTCGGTACTCGCAGTCTTTCAAGCAGATTCAATCCTCCTTTTTCTTTCACTTACCAAGCAGCGAAAACATTCGCCGAAACCACAATGGACAGGCCCAATGAAAAAGACGCTGATCCTCAACACATGACGCGGACCGAATACGCCCGGTCAGTCCGCGCCGCGGTAGAAGAGAGGCGTCATCGCGTTACAATGAACCGGCAGCAATTCGAGCCTCAGATCAAAGAGCAAATCAACCGCTTATTCTCCGAGTACCAGGCACCTCTCTACGTCAGGCTCCTGACGAGAAGCACGCGCGAGCAAACACTCTCCTTGGCCGCAAATACCACGGTCGAAATGGCCGCGCACAAGAACAAGAGGCTCAATGACACGGAGACGCAGGCTCTCACGGAGCACTTCCTGTCGACCATACACAGCATGTACGCTTGGAAATGGGCCCTCACGGGCATGGCGGCGTACATGGCCTACCGCGGGCGCAAGACGATGCGCTTCCCCTTCCTCAAGCCGAAGATAACGGGCTCGTGGATGGACCCCGAAAGGGGCGGGCAGGGCATGCGCCTCTTGTGGCACACCGCTCGGTTCGGCGCGTACTATGGTGTTTGCTTTCTCTTTGGCAACCCGCTGTTTCAGAGTGTCAACTATTTTCGTCAGAACCGCTCCCTCCGCATGGACCCTCGGTTGACCTCATTGTTCGATACGACTGGTGGTAGTAATTCGACTGGAGAAGTCTTCGGGGCCGCTCAGGATGATGGCAGCGGTCAGCAGTACGATGAACCCTGGAGGTCTCAGCCAGTGACGGAGCGGTCGTGGTCCTCATCTGAAAGTGGTCGTCGCTCGCGGCCTGAGCAGCCCCAATCTTCGAGTCAGGGATGGGACTCGGGTGACAACCTGGAGGATGTCACTCCCGTAACCTCGTCATCACCGTCATCGATACCGTCATTATCGTCGGATTTGAATAGAGGTGGAGCGGCCAGCGGCTCTGCTTGGGATCGAGTTCGGCAACAAGCGCGCCATTCACCGAGCCAGCCTCACGCGCAGGACCAAAGATCGTGGGAAGCACCCCGAGGCACAGGCGGATGGGGCAGCGATGACGATGCGAGTCCGCAGTATCGCGGACCCAGAGACAATTACTCCTTCTCACCGACAGACGAGGAGAAGGCTACGGCGAAGAGTCAAGCACAAAAGGACTTTGACGAAATGTTGGAGAGGGAGCGACAAGGAGCTGGCCCAGAGCGTGGCTCTTGGGGCGGAAAATGAATCATATCAGCTTTACGGATCTGTGGTGGCAAACTACAGGCGTGCTTGTGTAGATTTTTAGTATGATGCCCTCGGTGCATCGATGCCGGACCCCAAAGAAAAGCTTAATCCTCTTGGTTTTCCTACGTAGCAATACAACACACAGGGCTCGCAGCAGAATATTTGCCGTCATAATTATTCCAACGACTTAGTGCGAGCGGATCCAAGCGATATTATGACCAAGCTTCTGCATGCAGGCTTTTGGCTGTCGCCAAGCGAAGCCTAGCTCTTGACATCCTCATGCACCTCCACAGGGTTGACGTTATCGTCATCTTGCTGGACCACGGTCTCCAAGATGCTCTCGCCAGCGGTATTTGCAGCCAGTGTCAGCTCGCGCTTGTTGCCTTGTGTCACGTCAGCCTTGTCCACTCCTTGAGATTCTGACTTGGCCGTGGAATTCGGAGCTTCGGCATTTGAAGCAGGCGCCGTTGATGACGTTGGTCCTTCGGACGATGATGATTGCTTGTCGATCGACGTTGATTCGGTCTCGGTTGAGCTGACTGGAAGCGAAGATTCTCCGGGGGCACTGTAGGTAAACCCTCCTTGATCCGGATCAATAGACCATACAGTCTGCGGAAGCGAGAAAGAAAGAACTGGCGCAGGCTTGTCAGCGTCGATGGATGCCGCGACTGCGGCGCTCTTAACTGGAGCACGGCGTTGGGGTCCGCGAGCGCGGCCCTTGCGGGCATCTGATAGAGGCGCCTTTTCCTTTTCTTCCGGGACCTCGTCTTCTTGCGGCTCGTCTTTCTTAACGGCCTGTGGGCCCAACTGCAGACGCTTGTTGAGATCACTCATAAAGCCAGCCTGGAGCGCGGCAATCTTGCCGCCGACAGGACGGCTGGGAACGGGAGGCTTGGGCTTAGACAGTCCAGCATCCTTGGTGGTGCCGGGTGAGCTCTTCGCGGGTCGCGGGGGGATTACCGGTTTGGCTTTATCTGAAATGGGCGCCACTGGCTTCGCAAAATCATCCCCGACGTCTTGCTTGAACGACCTTTCTGGAATTTCTGGCCGTTCTGGTGATATAGATGCCTTCTTGGCTGGCCTAGCGGGTATATCGGGCTTGGGGGGTTCTGCAGATTCATGAGAATCAGAAACTTCTGCCTCATGAATATGACTTTCGGGTGCATCTTCCCAGACATCTCTACTAGGAAAACGTCGATTGGAGGACGATCTCTCGGATTTCAAGTGAGCCTGATGACCGACCCAAGTCGGCGGCTTGGAGTCCTGCAACGGCAGGTAGTTGCTTCGACCAGAGCTCTCCTTCTCCGCGAGCTGCTCCTGATAAAGAGCAAAAGCTTGTGCAGGTGTGATGGGGCGATCAGCGTATGCGGAAGATCGTCTTCTTTCGGGTTCCGGTACGTCTGGCGTAGACACTTCGGCCGTTGCATGGACACTGCTGGGCGCATCTTCCCAAACGTCTTTACTGGGAAAATGGTGGCGTTCGCACGATTCTTCCGCCTGTTCCTGAACTGCGGCCTTGGTGTCTTTTCCATCTTCGGGGAACAGAGGGTCGTATTCCTCCACGTCCTCGAGAGGGGTGTGTCTGATATCTTTCTGGTGGGACGGCACACGCTGAACCCGAGGCCGGCTGGATGGGCGACTCGACGGGCGACTCGGCGGATCTTCCTCGAATGAGCTGTCTTGGCGCTGCAGGTGAGGGCGTATGGCGGGCTTGTGCTTCACGGGGCTCGCATCCTTGCTTACTTCGTCCGAAGCTAGGATGGGCGCATTGTACGACTCAGGCTCGTCGTCTTTCGCCTCGCCGTAGTGATAAAACTCTGGGTTCTCGCCATCATCAACATGGACAGTCTCTTTATCGTCTTCCTGAGGCTGAGACGCCGCGGCTACAGTCTCGTCATTCGGGACGATCATCGATGTCGGGCGAGAAGACATTCGAGATGCATATTTTTCGGTTGCCTCAAAAGCAACATCGTCGGTTGGTGTACCTCGCAGTTCCGAAGAGCCTTGTGTAAACAGTTAGCTGCTGCCCATCACCAGTGTTGGTGAGCTACCCAGAAGCCATACCTGTCGCCGCGTGGCGGTTTGCTGTATCTCTGACGAGCTTGTTTAAGTCAGAGCTGCTCATGGCGAAATCGTTCTGACGATCGTGGTGAGGAGTGGAGCGCTCGCGTTGTAGGGCCTCCGGGTGTTTCTCGTAGTACGCCTTCTCAAGTTTGTCTTGTGCAAGGACGCCATGTCCGTGCAGGCCATAGCTGCCGGGTGGCAAGCCCCGCGCACTCAGCTTCCGGCCATGGTTCTTCTTGGGGGATTCACTGCCTTGGCCGGCCGGACCTGGAGAGGGAGCCTGCACGTCACCCAGATGCCTATTCATGGGGACACGCTGGCCAATCTCCGGAATGCCGTGTTCGTCCTCGGTATGGTCGCTGTGGGCAGAGTAGGTGCTCTCGGGTCGCTTCCTGTTTGAGCCACGAGAAACAGCCCTCTCGTCAGCAGTGCTGGGCTGTCCGATTCCAAAAGAAGCTGCTTTGTCAGAATCGGTGCGAGTCACCGCCATTACCTGCTGCTTTGCGCTAGAGGCGGGCAAAGAAGGTTTAGGCGCGTGGAGCTTCAAGCCCTCGGCAACCATGCGAGTCTGCTCTGGTGCCGAAGGCCGGCGCTCTGACTGGCTCAACTCAGAGGCTACAGCCGTGTACTCCATACCCTCTTCGCCAACCGAAGGCATGTCGACACTGCGGGCCCGCTCGAGGGGGTCGCCGGTCTGCTGCTTCTGGGAGTAGTACTTGCTCGACTGTATATCTGCGCGATCGCAGGGGATGCCTTGCATCAACGGCGATTGTGCAAATCGATCACGCCTGGGAGAGATGGAACGGTCGACATGTTTGTTGCCGGGACGAGGAGGCACTTTGGGTACGAGGCCATTGTGGACATCCTTGTCTGAAGACCTGGCTGGGCGAGGTGGGACTACCGGTGTTTGTGCCATTGGAGCTGCTGACATGGTCACTCGCGCAAGCCTCTAAGAGCTGAAAGTGTCGTAGTGATATGCAAAGGTGAGTTACAGCTGGTAAAAATGTCGGAAAGTCGATGCGCCCAAAAGAAATCCAAAATTGAAAAGAAAAGAAAAAAGCGAGAGCAGACCAAAGGTCTATAATTGATACTGATACATTCCTAGAATGAGTCCACCACGTGTCAGTACTTGCTTGACTGCGCCAATGTCAGGAAGTATTCCGCTGATAGATACGCAACGTATAAGCGCAAATAGGAAGGAACAGATATCCAACGCCCTGCTGGTGCCGGGTACCAATCAACGTTCTTCCAGCCAGCAGGACTCATGAAAAGAATCGAAACATCCAGCTGAGCCAGGCATGATGAAAGACAAGCACGCAGAGCTGTACATGGTTCGCAAGACAAAGGGGTGCGTGGTGCGTATACAGAAATGTCACCGCGCAACGAACACGTGTGAGTCCAAGCAACTTACAGAAGGAACAGTTGATGCTTCAGAGGTGATCAAATGGTTGCGAAGAGTTGTTGCTTCACGGCAGGCAGTTGTCTGCAGTGACGTCTCGGGAGCAGTGAACAGAAACAAAGCTCGAGGAACCAACAGCAGCGACAGTTATACTCTGAATAACAAGCGGCCGGCGTCGACGAGCCGGTTCCAGCTGGGCTCTGTCTGGGTCTCTGGCGTCACCAAACCGGTGTTCAATCCCCTCACTGTGCGAGCCGGGACCATCAGACACTATGGGCTGCTTGGAGGGGCACCGCCCTTCCGGCCGCTACAGTACGATGTGCATAGCAGCACTCGTTACAGTACGGAGATCCTTGAAAATAAGGTACGTACTGCCCGTGGAGCTCAGAGCACCACCTCGGCAACCACTCAAGCCCCATGTTCGGTAAACCTTGGACATATCTGGGGCAGGTGTCCGTTGCAGGTTGGGAAGCCGTCTTGGTTTCTGTAACAGACAGTGTCGTGTGCCTGACTCTGCCGACATTTCGTATCCGGCTCAAGCACCAGCGCCATTCTTCCCAGACAACTTCGACTCATCGCATAGAAGACAGATGATTATGCAACAGACCTTCGGCTCGAGTTGCAATGCAATGTAAACATGTGCGGCTTTGCTGCCCGCATTGGCCTTGCATGCACAGTGCATCTTCCCTGCCCCGACGGCCCCACCAGGAGCCCACTCTGACAGGAAACGATTGCAAGCGGTGTCTCGTCCACTCGCTGCCCTGACAAGTCGGATGACCAGCAGGGTCTTATTACTCTAGCGTCGAGCTTGCATATGCGTCTGCAGGCGTCCAGCAAAAGTCGGCTTCTAACCGAATAAACAATGCAGACGGTGAACGGCACAGAGCAGAGAAGGATGATGCACGAAACGAACTTTTCATAGCACGTGTAGAACCGTCAGCCCGCAAAGAATCGACATGTCAGCAATCGGAGATGCAGACCTGCGCTTACCTTAGTGGAAAGTCAGTCGGATAACGTTGACGCCGTTAGCCCAGTGTGCCTGCCTAAATCGAATGCCGAGGGTGGGTTCTGATACTGCTGTACCTGCCGCGCCCTGGCTGCACTGCCCCGCCATCTGCCAATGACGTGCCAAAATTCTCTTGACTGAGCTATTGCATCCGAGACAAACTTGATTACGCTGCACCGTGCGGGATGCCCCTCGTGGCTTGCGCGCGTAATGCACTAACACTTTCGTCATGATATATAGCGCCCCGCGTCTTTGATCTCGATGAGAAGCTGAAATTCAGATGGAGCCATCGCGCCATTGCGGCGGCTACTGATCTCCAACTTTCTCCTCTTTTCAATTTGGGCATACAGAAGTTGTATTCTGCCTCGGGCAAGCCTTTCTGGTGAACAACGACCTGTTCGGTTTTATCGCATGACTAGCGTGTGCCTCAACTGACAGATCTTCTGGGAAGAGGGAGGAGGGAGGAGGGGGAGGAGGGGGCGATCGGAATGAGCAAAGGTGAATGCGAAAGGTCGTGCCTGACTAAATAAGGTCGCAGGCCCTCTTTCCGCAGGATTCATAGTCCATCTCTCCCTTCACCCAGCCGTCCTGACCCCTCAGGCGTCGGAGGCGTTGCACCACATACTTAAGTAAATCCGCCCAATCGGGGTGACTTGACAATATCTGAACTACTGGGCTAATTGTTGGGGCGCGGTCACCTTGGCACGAACATGTCATCGTCAAAGCTTCCCACATGGTCAAGACATTGTCAATCCATGGCCCTTTTCATCGTCTCGCGGATTTCGCAAAATGATATAGTTTCGGACTATCTTCAATCCTGCCCAATTAAATTCAGAGCCATAATAGTCAGGCTGGTAAGAATTTGGTGGACGAACGAATATGCCGAGCCGCCTGTACACAGCTCAGACTGGCAGCATGGGCTAAAAAAGGTAATGAATCTCGGATTACCAAAGAGTCAGGGCCGAGGTCAAGAAACCGCATATCAACGCAGACGCCTTGAAATTCCAACCGCTCATCCGGTTCTCTTTCCCATAAACACAACCCAGCCCAGGTTGCTTGTCCGTTTCCGTCGGACCTTTCAATTTCCCTCCTTTATAGACCCATCTCCCATCTCGTTTCACTTCCAGGGTTGCGTGGGTATCCGGCTAGGCGAATGCAGATCGTGCGTCTGCAAGACCCGCGCAAATTCGTCCTGGGACGGACAACGTTGAGCCTTCAAGGTGCAATTTTCCCTTCAGACAATCATTTGTGCAACACCAGCCCCGCCGAGGGTTTTGCTGCCAATGAAGTCCTGGCCTTTGATCCCAGCGAGCGTGTAGCAAATGGCCGTCAGCAGGAGGAAAACACCGGCGGCAATCAAGCTCGTGGGACCGCCCAGGTTGCTCAAGAACTGGATGATCGCCATGGCGCCATAGGCTGCCGCTCGCATGTAGTTTGTGGAAATTTTGCGGACAAAGTCGTCGAACTTGCCAGATGTCGGACAGATGCGTAAAAGTAGCGGAACTTCGATGAACAGGATGAGGAACGACGAGGCACTGAAATGGCAGCGTCAGCAAAGACTACGAGAAATTTGGACCTCTCCTCCTGTAGAGTGTTTTCTTCGAAACTCACATGGCCAAAGCAGCAAAGACAATGATCAGGGGTCGAAATGTGAAGATGGACGAGATACCGGTAGCTAGGCAAATGATCATGGACAGTATTCCGAACCTGTCGCCATCGATGTCAGCCCGACCTGTAACGGCTCGCGACGTTTATGAGGAGATGGGGTCGCCTCTCGATGCCTCGGCTAGCATGCTTGACTTGGAATGGTAGCTTGTCAAAGCCGCATGCCCCAGGCAGATGTTGCGACACTCGGAGCTCTTGGTAAAAGGCGACTTACCACTGTCCATAGATGCCTAAGAAGTAGATAAAATTCAGCGACTGCCCCTTCATCAAAGCTTTGTTCTTTCGAGCTACTCACTGAAATTCCGTGTCTGGAATTCCTCCTTCAGTGTCATTTTGGCGGCCGCGGCTGCGAGCTTGAGCTCTGTTTACGAGGTCGAAGTACTTGGATGCGCAAGGCGCAATGTAGCGGTAATAGGTATCGGTGCAACTGTCCGTCAACGATGCAGCATGAGTTTTGGGCAAAAGAGAATGCGACCAGAACTGGAGGGGTGCAGAGATGGCACTTGTAAGGCTCGCCCCGGATTGATGATGATGAAAGATATGCCTGATCGTCGTCGAGGCGTTCGAACAAAGTCGTACGTAGCCTCTTCCAACGACAAGAGCGGGCCCCTTTCGAGAGGCTGGCGCAGTCCTGCAAGTGTGGCTTGGCGACACGCGGGCTGCGGGACAGCCAGCAGGCAGGACGTGACTAGACAGGGCTGGATGGGACTGGCGGTCCCGGGAGCATGACAGCCAAACAGGGGTGAAACGCGCTGGAGGCTGGGGCTCAAGGTGTTGTTTCTTTGGGCCTTTTGGGAGGGGGAGGGGGCGGATGCACAAACAATGGTTCCCTTTGGAATTCTTTTTTTGTCTCGTCACAATTTCTGGGCTGCGGCTACGACTCTGTATCGTGGCGGCCATTTCATTGTACGGATACGTATTGCGCGCCGAACGCCCACTTGTTTGCGCGCGCTCGGACTGCCTACGAGCCGATCAACAGGCACGCGAACACCCTGAGTGAATGGCCAGGTGTCTCAAGCGACTGTTATCAGTTGGACTTGGCCGTGATGTTTGACGGACGGAAGCATGGGATTCGGCCACTCTTCCCCGGATGGCAGGTCTGATGCTTCCAGCCTGCCCGCGAATCGGTGCACAGCTCGGACTCCCGACTCTGATGAGATCTTCCCCCAATCCCACCCCCTTTCCCTCCCTATAAGTTCATTTGCTCTCAACTCCGGCAGCAGCCGTGACTATGGAACCTAGCCTGTTAAGCCCGATGTCGCCGCCGAGTGGGGGGGGCCAAAGGTCATGTTCGGGGTCCTGCCAACGTCCCAGGATGCTGCGACAGATTGTTAGCTCGGCTTTGATTATTGCATCATTCGTCTTCCGCCGTCTTTGTCGATGCAGGGAAATCCCAGTGGCAAGTCAAGTCTCTCTGGACGTGGTTGAGAAGCGACTCTTCCTCGTGCTCAAATCCAACCCTTGTTGATCAGCGACGCTCCGTCAGCTCAGAAATCTAATTGTATTTCTCTCCGTTTCTCTTCGCCGGCTTCGAGCGCCATCACCGTTGTGGTCCATCCAAACGCAAAGTGGAATCAGGATGACTTTGACAGTCCTGACTGACCGGCAGGTCAAGGAGGTCCTTGAAAATCTGACGCTCGATGACTTGGATGAGTTTCGTTACGTCCTGTCTTCAGCCCTTCATGAATTTTCCAACACTACCGAGCTTGCAAACGGCGACGTCTATGAGCAGCCACACCGCATAGCGACACAACATTCCGATACGAAAGCTACTACGCTGTACATGCCCTCGTGTGGGCCGGAGGGCATGGGATGCAAAGGTAACGTTCAGTGCCCCCGGGTCGTTCTCCGTTGAAATGGCTGGCCATCTTGTGTCCACTGCTAATACTGACTATTCAAGTCGTCTCTTTGACCTCGTCTGCCGCAACGCAAGATCCCGATGTCAAGCCCATTAGTCCTACTGGTGTCTTGAACCTGTTCAATCCAGACGGCAGCCCGCTGGGTCTCGTACATGCCAGCACTTTGACGGCCTTTCGCACCGCTCTTGCATCAGCATGCCTCCTATTCCGTCGCAACAACGTCAAAACCCTCACGGTATTTGGGAGCGGGAGTCAAGCCTACTGGCATGTGAGGTTGGCTCTGCTCATGCGCGGCAGCACCATCAAGCACGTTCACATCATCAATCGACGGTTCTCAGACAGCGCCGGCAAGATTCTGCAAGACTTTACGGCCGTTCCCCCTGCCATCAAAGAGCGTGAGGGATGGGCGCAGACCAAGTTCAGCATGTTGACGCCCACGTTCCATGATTTCGATAGACTTCAAAAGGAACAAATACGCAGCGCAGACGTCATTTACTGCTGCACGCCGTCGCGGCACGAGCTCTTCGACGCTTCAATCCTCACGTCGCACGAGGGCAGGAAAAAAGGCCGCTTGATTGTGGCCGTGGGAAGCTACACGCCCGAGATGAGGGAGCTCCCCGAGGGCTTGCTGCACTTGGTGACCAAATCTCACAGCAAGGGCCATCGTCACTTTCACAAGCATGCTGACGAGGGTGGTGTCATTGTCGTGGACACCCTCGAGGGTGCCCTGGCTGAAGCTGGTGAAGTCATTGCAGCCAGAATCAGTCCCAATCAAATGGTCGAGTGAGTTCCCGCTTCACTTCGAAGTTTAAATCATGTCCACGTGGCTAACGGTTCCTCTCCTCACACGTTACCAGACTGGGTGAATTAGTCATGCTGCATCGGTTAGCCATCGAAGAGTCAGAGACGGATACCACGAGTTCTCAGACATCACTGGTGTCTGACCCGGAACGTCCGCTGGATGTTGACGACAGGACGCCATCCATGTCGACTGTTTTTGGCGATGAGCCTTCCCAACCTGCTAGCCCGGCCAGCTCGACATCATCACATCACCGCAAACCTAGTTTTCCGATACCCTTTCGGAGTCGCTCACCCGCCCCGTCCGAACCAGAGAGCAAAAAGGACGACGGCCTTGCTCGTTGGTTGAGGGATGGCACTGTTGTGTTCAAGAGCGTAGGCCTGGGCCTTATGGACTTGGTGGTTGGCATGCATCTGATCAAAGTCGCGAATCAGAGGGATGTCGGCACGCGGATCGAAGGATTCTAGATACATCATGGGCTTGTCAATTCAGGTCGCAACGCAGTGCGGCGATGCCTTTGTGCAAAATTGCATAATCCATCAAGTATGGTCAAATTTCTCAGATAGAAGTGCCATTGTAAATGATCACAGCTATTATGAGGGGGCTCACGATTCTCATTTCTCTACTGTGGTAGCTCCGCGACTATTCTATCAACACACATTTTGGTGTGGGTGAGTCTCGATGTGCATTGTCAAATTGTCAGATCTGGTTCTTTATTGTTACACGTGCAATTTTTTTTTAATACATGCAGCCCTATCCAATGTAGTGACGCAGCCTTGACTGCCACGGCCCGCTAAAACGTCTGGACGAAATGTGTTGTTATCCTCGATGGCATCCGAGACTCAAAGGCGATCCGACTAGGGAGGTATGCCGCTGTGAAATGATGGGAGATGCATTTACTCGGCGACCCAGACAGCAGCCATGCCCATTCCGGTACCAACACACATGCTCGTGCTCCCAACCTTTTTGCCAGTGCGCTTCAACTCGTAGAGCAGGGTGGACACCTGACGAGCACCTGTGCAGCCCAGCGGGTGACCGAACGCAATGGCACCGCCCTTGGGATTGATTTTCTCGTGGGGGATACCAAGCTCGTTGGCGCACCACAAGCACTGACTGGCAAAAGCCTCATTGATCTCGTAGATGTCCACGTCGTCTTTGCTGATGCCCGCGAGGTCAAGCGCCTTGGGGATAGCCTTCCAAGGGCCCTGGCCCATGAGGAGGGGCTTGACACCGACGACGGCGCCGGCGACGTACTTTCCGATGATGGCCTGGCCGAGCTTCTCGGCGGTGGACCGCTTCATGAGCAGGACGGCCGCAGCGCCGTCCGAGATTTGGCTGGCGTTGCCGGCGTGGATGCTGCCGTCGGCGGCAAAGGCGGGCTTGATCTTGCCGAGCGACTCGGCAGTGATGCCGTCGCGGACGCCGTCGTCGCGCGCCACCGTGATTTCCTTGGTCTCGCCGGACTTGGGGTCCTCGAACTGGACTTTGAGGGGCACGATCTCGTCATTGAAGAGGCCGGCCTTCTGGGCCTGGACCGCTTTTTGGTACGATGACGCCGCGAACGCGTCCTGGTCGGTGCGCGAGATCTTGAGGTCCTTGGCCATGTCCTCGGACAAGACGCCCATGGGCACCTTGCAGTTGGCTGCCTCTTGGAAATTCTCGAGCTTTTCGGAGAATTCGGTGACAGCAGATGGACTGAGGAAGAAAACTCTCGTTCAGCACATGTACAACCAAAAAAATCCATGAGAAAAGAGAGAATTGAACAAGATAGTGTCTGATGATGACTTCAGCGACTTCTTCTTATTCTGGAAACGTACCCGTATTGGAGAGACATGCTTTCGACGCCAGCACCGATACCAACGTCAATCATACCAGCCTTGATCTGATTGGCGACGTCAATGCACGCCTGCAAGCCCGATGAGCATTGGCGGTTCAGGGTTCGCACGGCAGTTGACTCGGGGAAGCCGGCGAGCAGAGCTGCGGCGCGCATCTCCGTGGCACCACCGCCGGGAGCAAGCACGGTGCCGACAGCAATATCCTCGACGAGAGCAGGGTTGATTTTTGATCGGTCGATGATGGCTGACAGAATGCCGGCCATGATGTCGGCGGCCTGTGTGTCCTTGAAGCCGCCCTTGCCGCCCTTGGTAAAGGCGCTTCGGCAGCAAGCAGTAACGACGATCTTTCTCAAGTATTAGCCCTGGACACTTGATAGTTTTCTGGGCCCCCTCCCCCAAGCTCGTGGAAAGGAAGAGGGAGGAGGGCTCTTGTGAGGGACATGAAGGCGTACATCATCGGGACGTTTTTCCAGAATCTTGTTACGACCGCCGGCGGTAGGGTTGCCAGTGAGCTGGCCACCAAGTTGTGAGAGTCTGTCGAGTGCTTTTTGCGTCCCAAGAGGACGAGGTTGGTCAGCACAACTTCTCAAGATTTTTTGGGTTGGCAGCATGTGACAAGACGACAGGGAAACTCACCACCCATCTTATGCTATGTATGTTTATGTGAAGAGGAAGAGGGAAGGTAAGTTAGATGTCACAACAGCACGGCTCGTAAAGTACGTAGTTGTGGTAAATCTCTCTGGGGAAGGGAAAAAAAGATGAATATGCTGCGAAGAGGCGCGTTCGTGGGAAGCGAACCTATATAACCAAACCAGGCTCTACTAGATCAATGGGAGTCTCGGCAGACCTCGACGACAACGGCGACGGTTGGTCTGGTGCGCAGTCGAGCGAGGAGCCGAGGCTACGTACAGTGGGCGCAAATGCTGGCCAGGGGCGGAGCGAGGGGGAGCAGGGGACGGTCGCCCCGCTGTCGTTGGCAAATCGAGTGGAGTTGGTAAGCGACTTTCACATGCAACAGCAGGGTGCGTAGATGCTTCTGGTGGTTAGCTGTCACGAGGTGGCGCGCCTCGAGTTTTGCCCCCCCCCCCCCTTCTAGACTAATGCGCTGGATCCGAACGATGAGGTGTCCAGTTCGTGCCGTGACACGAACCGGCCCTCAAACGAGCTGTCTGTCACTGCTGCTGTGGAGAGTCCACAAGAGCGCGGGGGAAGCCAGCAGCCACAGGGTGGACGCGGAGAAAAAACCCATGTCAATAATCCTCCCAATCATGGGTCAGCCTATTTTGCAACGCTGTCACGACTAGACCGCGCATCTAAACAACCGCAGCGTCTGGGTGAGAAGCGTCACAGGGCATCATCCTGGCCATGAATCTGCCATGCGTGGATGACCTTGAATGTGATGCCAAGAATCCAGTGACAGTTTTTTGAAATCTTTTCACCATCATGACCACCAACCCCCTCTATCCACTTTTCCGTGCAAAAGAAAAGTCTTCGTCTTTGCTCACTGACTGGACAGCGTTGTACAGCCAGGTGAAGCGGTACGGCGCGTCATTCAGCAATGAGGCCATGTGGGCTTCCCCGGACGTGTTCAGCAACGGCTCTCGCGCACCAAGTCTTTGACGATACCCTCTTTCTGCGTCTTGTGTAGCCAATCTTTAATTTCACCCTGCTGGCCGATGACCCTTCTGCAGAGGTTCGAACCGAGTACTTACATGTCTGTACGTGCGAGTCTGGTCGCGTTACTCATCTTGGTCTCAAGAGACGCACGCAAGTTTTATCTCGGTCTTGAACGACGTTGCTCTTAGATTAGCCAGAGTCACATCAGACTCAACTGCCTCACAGTTCAATCTTCTAATAAACCCGGCGTATAAGCACCATGATAACATACTGTTCATGTTAAAGAAAAAAAGGATGGCCAAACCCGGTCATCGACAGGGGGACGTCACTATCCTCGCTGACGTATCTGTCCTGAAAACGACACCATCGAGACATCCTAGACCGAACAACGACAAAAAATACATCACATCGATGTAGAGAATGAATGATTTTAAACCGAAATATGCTACGGCATTCTGGCGCTCTTCACCCGAGATACATCAACACCCCCAAGACTTGACAACCACTCTCAACGCCACAACCCCTCGCTTCCCCGATGCCGCTCAACAACACACTTCCAAAGTAGCACCATCCGATCATACAGTTCCCAACGACGTGCAATTAGCCCTACTTTTCCACAGGCGCTTTCTCGACGACTTTGTCGTTCGGTGAAAAGTTGAGACTGATGCTATTGACGCAGTGTCGCTCGTCAGTGGGCGTTGAATATCCCTCGCCCTTGAAAACATGGCCCAGATGGCCGCCACAATTCGAGCAAACGATTTCAATTCTGCGCATACCAAACGTCCTGTCTTCGTGTCTCGTCACAGCTCCAGGAATGCTGTCGAAATAAGCCGGCCAGCCGCATCCCGACTTGAATTTGTGATTGGCCTTGTACAAGGGCGTGTGGCATCCGGCGCAGGTGTACACGCCTTCTGAAGGATAGTGCTTGTCATATTTGCCAGATCCTGGAGGCTCCGTACCCTTTTGCCGGAGGATGCGGAATTGCTCTGCGTTCTGGTGTCAGCAGGCCTTTGCCATAATTACGCGTACGAAAGTATGAAATTCCCTACCCTTGTTGAGAACCGCCTGCCACTCGCTATCAGGACGCTGATCAGGGTAGGACATTTTGGATGACTTGGATGCAGATGATCCAAACAAAGATCCCAAGAATGGAAGACCAGACATGGATCGCAGGGGGATGGGTCGCAGCGCTGAGATTGAAGCCAGAGGCGGAGGGGCCTGCAGTCGAGTGAGATTGGACAAGGTGTACAGAAATGACGACAACAACGGCCTGAGTCGCATAGGAGACATCAATGACGAGACAGGCACTTGAGGCTTTTATATACCGAGTTGGTAACCAAAAGGTCAACGGTTGGTTGGAGAGGCTTCCTTGCCCGATTAAAGTATTCGGAGCGGCGACAGGGATGGCGCAGCAGTGACAAATGGTGGGGTGGCCAATTCCAAGGTTGAGGCAAAGCACTTTGGAATCATTTGCATCATCCACTCCATAAAGCCGACGTGGGTTTCGTCACTAGCCACACTCACACACATACGCACACACAACGTGGTGGGATATGCGTGGGTTTGCTGCCCACCCCAGGACTTGACCTGCTCCAAGACGGCTTCCATTTATTCCCAATCCTCTGTGAGAGACCTCATTTTTGCTTCCGGCCGCTGTCGAATGCTGCTGCAAGGTCAGATATGGCGCCAGAGTTGATTGTTAACCTCGGTCACTGCATGCGCCACCGGAGGGGGGGGGGGGGGGGGGGGGGGGGGGGGTAGTAAAGTAGTAGGGGTGTGGGTTGACAATTCCATTGTGGAATCAAATCAGGTATCACCGCCACAGCACCTAAAACCCCCCTTCCTATCTGTAACTTCTGCGTTTAGCACATTCTCCCTCAAGCGCACCGCGGAACTGCCCGCCAGTCGCGATTTTGAAGCGTGGGAAGGAAAATAAACCTCATCTTATCACCCTCCCTCCATCCCGAGAACGTCATCACACTATGTCACGACGTCCACCGAATCCCGCCGCTGAGCGGGCGGCGCAGAACCAGGCCACCATCAAGAGTCTCCTGAAATTGGAGCCGAACAAAGTCTGCGCCGACTGCAAGAAGAACAAACGTGAGTCGTTCTCTTCTTTTTCGACTGACAGGATTTTTGTTGAGAGTTTCTGACTGATGCCTGTTCCCTGTGACAGACCCTCGGTGGGCCAGCTGGAATCTCGGCATCTTCGTTTGCATCAGATGTTCAGGCATCCATCGAGGTATGGGGACACATATCAGCAGAGTCAAATCTGTAGATCTCGATTCCTGGACCGACGAGCAACTTCAGAGCGTTCTGAACTGGGGAAACGCGCGAGCCAACAAATACTGGGAGGCCAAATTGGCCCCCGGACACACTCCCTCCGAATCGAAAATCGAAAACTTCATCCGAACCAAATACGAATTGAAGCGATGGGCTATGGACGGACCTAGGCCGGATCCTGCAACGCTGGACGTTGATGGAGACGATGACGTCCCTTTGAGTCTCGTCAAAGAGAAACAGGTTATAGAGAGAAAGGAATCGATCAGGAAGGCATCCGTGGGGCAATCTCAAGCCCCGCGCAACATCTCGGCACCCCAGGATGACTTGATTGGCGGAGAAGATCCAATTACCTCCAGGACTGCTCCCCCGACCGCGAGAGTGACACCGAAGGCTGAGCCGGCAGCCCCAAAGGCCACAAACGCTCGAGACTCATTGCTTGGGCTCGACTTCCTGGGAGGTTCAGCGGCTCCGCCTAGGCCTGCGAGTACTCCTGGCATGGCGTCCTCAGGAGGCCAATCACGGCCAGACCTGAAGCAGTCAATCCTATCTTTGTACGCATCTGTCCCAAAGGCCCAGTCCCAGCAGGCTTCTCAGCAAAACTCGTTCGGCGGCATGGGAACGCCCAATACGAATCATCAAGCTCGTGGGTCTATAGGCGGGTTCGATGACGCCTTTGGTAGCTTGAGCTTGTCCTCCACAACAAATCCGAAGCCTGCTGCCAATGACCCGTTCGCAAGCTTCGGAGGGGCAGGATCTAGCGCCCGCAATGCAACACAGCCTTCCCATGCAAGTGCTTTCGGGGGACTGAGCGGTGGTGGTTTCTTCGATACAAAGCCAGCCTCACAACCCTCGATCTCGTCCCGTCAGCAAAAGCCATCAAATTCGGGTTTTGAAGGGTTCCCATCTTTCTCCTCTCCGCCACCAACACAAACTGCTACTGCGCCACCGCCCAAGCCCTCCCAGTCAGCATCGTCGGCCATGGGTGACCTATTCGATCTCTCGGCTCCTGTGTCGCACAGTTCCCCCCCTCCGCCACCACGAGTGATCTCCCCGCCGGCTTCGACCACTTCCGTCTTCAATCTATCTGCTCCACAGACCAAGCCTGAACCGCCCGTCCCAGCAGCTGCATCGGCCAGCTTCGGATCTGCCCTTTCGGGAGCAGACGTATGGGGCTCCAATGAGTGGTCTTCTCCTGCGCCGGCGCCGGCGCCGGTGCCGGTATCGGCACCAGTCACGGCATCTTCTACCATAGTTGCGCCTGCAGCGCCCGTAAAGCCTGCCCAGCAACCCAAGTCTCCCGCCGCTGACTTTGGTTGGAGCACCTCGTTCGCTGACACGCCTATCATTCCTGGGACGGGCGGAGGATTTAACCCTGCACCAAAAGTAACGGCTGATGAGGAGTTTGGCGGATGGACCAGCAGCACTGGCGCGGCCAACCCAAGCACAGCAGGCCCTGCCAAAGCCTCGGGTGGCTTCGACGAGGACCTTTTCTCTAATGTCTGGCAGTGAAAAACATTCAGGGAGGTGTTGAGACCATATTGATCATCGATATTGAGGTGAAGTAGACTATCTGGGCGTAAGGCGGCGTGAGGTGATGATGCTAGGTCGGCAGACCATGGTGGCTGTCCTGAACAGGTCTTTGGCGTTCACGTGCGCAGGTGCGGAGTCCATTTACATCACATCGAAATGCATGAAATTGCGCAGCAGGCGGGTTGCAGTCATCCAAAAAGAATAGATACTCAGGCTTCTACGCTGTATTTTGTCCAGACCAACGATAGGTCGAGGGCTTTTCCTCTCGTGCAGCTACTGCAACGCCGATTCCAAAGAAAAATGCTGACCGACTTTCGCCACCGTGTGGCGAGTATGTGATTATTTAAGATCCCATTCGACCCGATCGCCTGATTGTTGAACGCGCTTCAAGAACAAACGTGCTATCGCTTGCCGTAAATAGACCTATGACGCCGACCGTGAAAATGACCCAATGCAAGCCGAAACAACAGGGGAAAACCACATGTTCTTGACTTGACAGATTCAAGGTATCCAGTACCTTGACTCGAACAAACGCTCAGAAGAACAGTTTTAACCCATAATACAGAACCAGAAAGACGGCGATGATGATGCCCGACAACTTCAAAATGGCGATTTTGTTTCCAGACGCGGCCATTCGAGTGAGGCGCGTAGCCGAGCCCTTCATTTGCGACGTCATGGACGAGAATGTTTCTGACTAACAACTGGATTAGCCTTCTTTCTTTTTCCCCCCTTCCTGTGACCTTCAATGTCGATTTATGGGCTCGAGGATGGGGGAAAACCGTACGGTGTTGTCAATGACATCCTGGGCACGTGCGTTGTCGTAGATGTCGATCGTGACGCCGCGCAAGGCCGAGACTTTGGCCGAAAGCTCGCCGAGGCGAGCGTTGTTTTGTCGCTCGCGCTCGTAGGACTCGGACATGATGGGCGACCGGCGTGAGAAGGGCAGAGCTTCTCCAGACCGTATGTTTTTTCTTTCTTCTCTGGCCAGGTGATGCCGAATCAGTGAGTTGGCTGGCGAGCAAGGGGCGGGGCAAAGTGTTGCGTCTCAGGTTCGTTGGCGGTCTTGTCCGACCGACAGACGATGGGGGACACACAAGACAAGACAGGGTGGTGTGTGGTGGTCGTTCATGACGCTGTAGGCGGCCCTCGGCTCGATTGATGACTGGCTGCGGCACGCTGCACCGCCACACGAGCCACGCGGCATGAGACGCTTCCTGGCAGTCCTAGCGCCTTGGGGCGGTACAGTATGCATGCGTGTACGACTTGGCAAAGGCTCGAGAGAATAGGTGCGTTCAAAGTCCTATGATTTGGTCAATTCTAAACGAACATTCAGGAGCGGAAATGTCTTGCGATTCTCTAAAACGTTTCAAGAAAGACATTTGCGCTGTGCACCAGAAGGAGGGGTAAATTATATCTTTTTAAAAAAAAAACAACGGATTGGATATTGAAGCTGCCGGAGTCGTCGGGCCTCGTGTAAGTACTTACTTGGGTTGCGCCCTCGCTCGCGCAGTGTGACAGCCATGATCTGGGCAGGTGTCCAAGCTGGGCTAGCGGCCGAACATTTGCGTCAGTCCCCCGCCACTGCGCCCACCAGAGAGCTCTCTCGTAGCCACAAACAAACCAGCATTTTATTACTTTGAACTCCCCCCTTCCAACCTGATCATCCTACAGGCACCTGCAAGTCCATGAGCTGCTGCTCCCCTGCTTTTCCAGAGGACGGGAATCTTGCCACGCCGTTTTCAAGATGGGACTCAATAATCCTCTGCCGTCCTCTTTGAAGTGTAAGTCTACCTTCACTCCGTACCTCGTTCTACCTCGCCAGCTAGCACCCCGGGTCGATCCCGTGTCCTGCCTTTTCCCTTTCCAGTTCCTGTCACAGTCACACTCTCTAGCTCTTCTGCTCACCAAGTTGCTCGTCTCCTCGATACAGCGGAGTGCAAGAAATGCGGCAAAATCTTGACTTCTTTCGTGAACCCCCGGCAGGCGTTCGGACCCGACAAGGTCATCCCGCCCTCGATCCTGTCTAATGCGAAGGGCTTCGCGGTCCTCACCATCCTCAAGGCTGGCTTCTTGGGGTCTGGCCGCGTTGGTAGTGGCTTGGTCGTCGCGCGGCTGCCTGATGGATCATGGAGTGCTCCCAGCGCCATCGCCGCAGCTGGGGGCGGATTCGGCGGCCAGATCGGCTTCGAATTGACCGACTTCGTTTTTGTTCTCAACGACAACAATGCCGTAAAGACTTTTGCACAAATGGGGTCAATAACTCTCGGTGGAAATGTGTCTCTCGCCGCCGGGCCCGTTGGGCGCAACGCTGAGGCTGCTGGTGCTGCATCCCTCAAGAGCGTCGGAGGAATATTCAGCTACTCCAAGACCAAGGGCCTCTTTGCGGGTGTGTCACTGGAAGGCATGGCGATCATCGAACGGCGTGATGCCAACGAGAAGCTGTACGGAACCAGATATACTGCTCAGCAACTGCTGACAGGCTCGGTGCGACCTCCTCCGGCGGCGGACTCGCTTATGGCTGTCTTGAACTCTAGGGTGTTCAGCGGCATGCGAGCTGTCGCAACGACCGACGATGCCATGTACAACGACATGCCCATCTACGACGACCGCCACGATGAAGTCGTCTGGGAAGGCCGTAGAGGCGATGCTCTTGGCCAAGGTGTGCAGCGAGATCGAACTGGGAGCAACGCAGTCGGTTCCCATGAATTCGGCAGACCGAACCGATCAAGCACCTGGAAGGACGACGTTTACGACCGACAAGATTTCAATCCTCCTTCACGCGCCAGTACGTTCTCGGCAGGGCGACCCGGAAGCAACGGTTTGAACTCTGGCGAACGCAGAGTCGGTCCGGGTCGACCTACAGCGCCCAAGCCCAGCTTCGGCAACAAGGAGACTGCTCTTCAACAGAACCAGGCCATCGCTCTTTTCAATTTCGAGCCCGACCAGCCCGGAGATCTGGGTTTCAAGAAGGGCGACATAATCACGGTTCTGAAAAAGACCGACAGCGATAATGACTGGTGGTATGTGTATGCAAGACGTCGTGCAGTGATACAATATGCTGAATGAATGTGACAGGACTGGCATGATTGGAACTAGGCATGGGGTCTTTCCAAGTAATTATGTCAAGATGGCATGACGACTGTGAGGCGTATGCCTGGTTGAAGCAGAGGGTTAGCCTGGGCATGCCCTTCACACACGCACATTCGCCTGACGGCGGGCCAATTGCCCCTTTGTTGGCCTGGGCCTGCGAGTTGCGCGGCATGCTCTGCTTATTTTCTTCAGTCTTTTGCAGCGCCTTGCCCGCCTGTGTCTATCGCGAACGTCAATAACGAAGAATGCTACTGCTTCCCTTTACCCTTTCATTTGAGTTCAGAAGGTTGTTGAGCGATTCTCTGATTTCTCGGGTTTTCAAGATATACCCTGGGTTCTTTGTTTCTCAACGCGACCATGCGTGTTTCCTTGGTCAACATTCCGCGGTGAAAGGAAGGACTGATTGGCTAGCAAGTGGACAGATGAGATGGAAAGAGAAAAAGAGGGGAAAAAAAGATTAACTACGGAAACATTCAAATGCGCTGCTGTGAACACTGTGACCGGTAAAAAAGTTGCTCCCACGAAAAAGGTAAGAACAGGCAGATGGAGCTATCGGTGCGATGAATGGGAAAGGGAATCAGTTGATCTGCCATGCATCACCAGCACAGTCGGGAAAAATTCCTCGCTGCCAGGGCGCACAGACTGTGGAGGTCTAGATGATCGTGACCACAATAGGAGGCCGTGGATGTCGCGAAGAGAAAATGACGAGTTGTGAATCGGATAGAGTGGCAATGGTGCGATAGGCTCCTATTACAGGGAGTGGCTGTGGGAACGGTTCAGCGCTCGTTTGCTGCGCCGATTCGCCAGGGTCGCATGTGTTGGAACCGATCGCCGCACGTGGAACTATTATAGAGCACGCCACGATACCGCCGCGTTTCCACGCTAGCTTGCCTCTGCCAGGCCTCCTTGGCCACGCCGATAAGAAAGCGAATGTGACGACAGAATTTTGGCAGATATATCTTGATATCGTACGGGGGTTCATGTCTGCCTCATGGCCAGGTCTCGTCCGTCCGTCGATGCCAGCCGTCTTCGCCTCGTCCGTAACCGCCCGAAAGGCCGCCGCTCTTGCCAACATTGCCTTCACGCAACATGGACAAGCAACTGCTGCCCCTGATGCCAGCGCCCAGCAGCTCAGTAGCCGCGCCTGGCGCAGCAGGGCCCATGCAAGGGTCTGGGGCCGATAACAGAGTCGCCTACACTCGCCAGAAACGCCGGCAGGTCGCTTCCGCCTGCGCAAACTGTCGGAGGCGCAAAGAAAAATGCGACGACAAGCGTCCGACGTGCGGTGCCTGTGCCAGAAGGGGCGTCGTTTGCAACAACGTGACCAAGGGCGACGAGGTGTCACTGACGTCAACACTCAGGACTCGCAATGCGGCTCTCAAACAGGAGAATGACCAATTGCGCCAGCTCTTCTCCATTTTACGCAGGGCGTCTGCGACTGGGGGGCAGGAGCTGCTGACGCGCCTGCGCGTCGCAGAGGATCCCATCCAGATTCTGAGTTCGATTCAGGAAAGTACATTGATATCCTCTTGCCCGGATTCACCACTCGGCGCTCAGCAGATGGACCCGAAACTGGAAAGAATCGATCTCTTGGCGCTGAGAGAGAGTCTTCTCAGAGTGGAAGCGAGGCCATGGACGGTCGTGGCTCCGGATGGTCTGGTCTCTGAGCTCATCTCGTCCTTCTTCATTTGGGACGACCCTTTTTTCCTGCCGCTCATTGATCGTGAGGCCTTCCTGACAGGCATGCGTTCGGGACGTCCTGCAACTGCCAAATACTGCTCGCCATTTCTAGTGAATGCAATCTGCGCATCCAGATGTGTAAGTGCTCCGAAGACAGACGAGGTGCCGCGCCATCGAAGCTTCATGCCAATTTGACCACTGTTCCTCTGTAGTTTACCTGCCGTCGCACCAGGGCTTTTGGCAGCCTCAGCGGTAGAGACATGGCGGCGGAATTCCTCAATGAGGCCAAAAAGATGCTCGCCATGGAAACCGGCCGCGCGTCCATCTGCACCGTGCAAGGATTGACGCTGCTCTTCTCAGTGTCTGCGTATTCCGGAATGGACAGAGCTGGCATGGTAAGTGACAGCTCGGGGGCGGTTGTAACCCTTGGGTCCCCGACACATACAAGAGACTGTTGGAAGAGTTTGCTTCCTCAAGCGACTCTTCTCAAAAATGTAGAATTTGCATGCTTTTGGTCGCAGTCATACTGACCAGGCTTGATCAGCTCTATCGTTCTGCCGCATATGAGATGTATTATCGACTCAACGTCGACGGCCTCTATGATGAGATACGGGAAGATCCCACCAAAGCCCTTGAGAGAAACGTTCTGTCTCGACTGGCCTGGGGGCTCTTCTGTTTTGAAAGGTCTGTCAACGGCGAACCTCAAGGATGAAGCGTTTCTACTGACACCAACTTGGGGCAGCATCGTCGGCTACGTGTACTTGCAAATCTCTCTGGTGCCGCCTCCCAATATCCCACGATGTTTCGAAAAGCCAAGTGTTTCCGAAAGTAATCTGAAACCCGTAGATCTGTTCGGAAATCCGCACAACCAGGCAAGCAGATCGCCGCCTTTTGTGCCTGGCGCCCTTTACTTGGCCTGCGATTTAATGCTCATGCTTTATTCGTCAATGGAGTGGAACATCCGATCAGAGAGCATATACGGAACGGAGGAAGACCTCCAAGTGCGCAGGCAAAAGCTACAGGAAGTCCGCCGATGGAGAGACGCATTGCCATTAAATATGAGGGACGATATCAACTTCACGCCTCAGACTTGTTATCTTAGGTGTGTCACTCAACCTTATCACTTGGCCGGAACCCAAGCGTTGACTCGAATCGCCCAAGTGCGTATTCAAATGAGGTGCTCATCAGCATATTGCGACCTCTCGATCCGTTGACAGAAATTGAACCGGGCTGGACAGCAAAGGACCTCTGCTTGACGTACTGCCGGATTGATATCAACAACATGGAACAATTTGTGCAAACGTACACCCTTCGAGATTACGCATGCATCAATATTTGCGGCGCGTACAATTCGATCCTGACCCTGGTCTTCCACATGAGAGATGCGGCAGTACACGAGATGTTCGCCAAGGCCTCTTACTTGATCCTGCAGACTGGGGCGGACTTTCCGATGTCCAGGTTCATCCTGCAGGGGGTCAGGGCCATGTCATGGTCCCTCAAGGTTCCCATTCCTGCTGTTGCTCGGCAATACTACGAGAATTTGGGGAGCGCAAAGGAGGCACTCCGGGACCTGCCGATTTCTTTTGCGTTGCCCGAGCTGAACAACATGCGGCAACTCCTTACGGAGCCGGCGAAAAAGCCAAGGTCGAAGGCGACCGATAATATGGGTACCTTGCTGTCCAGATGGAGCGCCATGTCGATCGAATAAAGACTCTAAAGGTGGCACATCGAGCCAAGTTGGGAGAGCTTGAAAGACTTGATCATGTCACGAAGAGTAGAAGTTTGACTCATGTGCATTCGCTAATATGCTGGACAACCTCGCGAAAGGCTATGAAAATGCTAGTATGGACACTGATGTACAGGAGTGACGGCGTCACTGGTGCGGTGAGGTATCTTAAGCAAGCAGCGTACTGCGAAACAAACGAGCATCGACATCGGCAGTCTCCCAAGTCTGGCCCGCCCTGGCCAGAGCGTCAGTCCATTCGGCCACCCGGGAAGCTGCATGACACCGGCAGACTGGCTGTCCCAGATAGGAAATGGCACCACCTCCGCCGTTGGTGCCACTTCGAATCCAATTCTGCACCTCGGGCTGCAGGTGCATTCCGACACCTGTAATGTCTATCTTTGGTATCGTTGGGTCGCACACGCACACGTCCTCGTTCATGGACCAGGCCCACAGGACCATGACAGCTGCCGAAAGGGCGAGGAACATGATGGGGTCAAAGGTATGCGAGGCGTTCATCAACAAGGATGACTCATATGCAAACCACGTTTGCAGCGCTGCAACAACTGCGGTTCTGCCATCAGGTGAAAGAGCCCACTCTTGGATGGCCAAGACATTTTGTTGCCACGTTCTCGAGGCGGCGGCGGGTTCCATCTGCAGAGGCGCAGGCATGAGGTAAACGTCGCGCATTTTGCTGACATCGGCATGCAAGTGGATAGTGAGAAGCAGCAGTAGTGGCCGTATGTTAGTGACGCAAGAATCCAGCCTGTTGGTCACTTCCTGTCTCCAGTTGGCGCCTCTGGCGGGCTCGCCGCCCAGGTAGCTTTTAATTATGGTGGCCGTATATCCGCCGACGACCAATGGTTTGCGAGACTCGGCGACGATGGTGTCGAGCTGCTCCTGGGCGATGTACAGCTTATGTGCCAAGTCTGCCCTTTTCAGGCCCGTGAGATCTGGATTCAGTACCGCCTCTCTCTTCGCCGACCACACTTCGTTGCACATGCCAAGGAGACAGAGTTGGATGTCTTCGGGAAGGATGCCGGACGGGACCTCTTCGGGCTTTCGCACGTCAAGCTGGGACATGCTGTACGAGCCACGGGTCCAGGGTTCGCTGCGGCTGCGATCAAAGAATACCATGATGCCGTGCGAATTCCACATGGCGTATGTGGAGGTCAACCCCAAGTCGAGCTCGGCTCGTCGAAGTAACGGCGGTTGGCCGTACAGGAGAGACAAGCAGGCGTCTACTTTGAAAGCGCATGTTGCAATTCTTGCCAAGCGTTAGAAAGGGCATGTCACTTGAAAGGAAGACTGGGATTGGGCCACACCTTTTCCAGCGCTCAACCGTGGCAAATATCCAGGGGCGAAATTCTCCGGGGAAGTGGGTGACTCGCTGGGCCTCGACGGCATCGCCGTGAAAGCAACCATGCATCCGCAGACACGAGACGAGTAGACTAAATAGCATTTGCGACTGCCGAATGATGAAGTCTCTCTGCAACAAACAGCACTGTCAGACGCTTGCGTGATACGACATGGAGAGAGAAGCACCACTCAACATACCCCAGTTTCGAAAGCGAAAGCAATGTTGACCAGACACAGCTGGTACAGATCAACGGGCCATGGCTGTAATGGGTCCCACTTGCATTGGCTCTGTGGTGTCCATTCTAGTGTCAGAGACGCGTAGGTTGAGGCGTATTGCCTGTCGGAAGAGGACTCACCAGCTCTCTGTAGAATCGCTCCACGAGGAGGCCATGAATTTGCAATATCTGGTCCTTCAGCTTCGCCTCTCCCTGCAACCAGGAGTCTATGGCGACGATCAGTGCTATTGTCGGAACCGAATCGGTGACTTCATTAAGAGTAGGTCCGTGGAGAATGGGCCAACGGCCATGAAAAGTGGCCAGGTAGGAGTTGACGCATCTCGAGAGCCACGCACGCGGGATGGCCTGCGGTTCTGAGGGAGAGACGACGGGGCTTTGAGTGAGGATGCCGTACAGAATGTTCAGGGCTGCGGCGCGACTGAAGCGGACCAGCTCCTCTGCCTCCTGAGTCTCATTGGTCTGGAGAACTAGGGGTGCGGTCACAGTCGATGTACCTGCAGCCGCTTGTGTCGCCGTTATTGCTGCAACGGCCCCCACGGCAGGCCCGGGCGCCGGCGCCGGCATGGCGGTTGGGGATGTCTGGCTCGAGGCCACGGATCCATCGCGGCTCCTGGCAAGACCAGCTTGCGAGGACTCGCCGTCGGTCAGGCCGCGTTTGTAGGTGCAGACGACACCTCTCTTAGCACAGAGCGTACACTGGACACCGCCGCTGCAGCGCGTCTTGTTGGCATGGCACGCGTCGCAGGCTCGGTCCCGACGAGGCTCGTGCGAGACAGTGGCGGCGTCATGAAGCGTGGCATGTCGACGGAGCAAGTCGCTGGAAGGGGCGGGAGGATTAGAAATCAAACTTTTTTTCCCGTAACTCCAAACAAACGAAAAGGCAAAATGGAAAACAAACAAAAGGACGAAGACCCAAGGAAATGGGACCCTTTGCTGCTGCTGCTGCTGCTGCTGCTGCTGCTGCTGCTTACTTACCTGCGCGTAAAGGAGCGGCCGCAGACATCGCAGCGAAAGGACCTCCCGGTATGGCTGGCCTGATGCCTTCGCAGATGTTCCTTTCTGATGAAGGACTTGCCGCAGTGACAAGTGTGCCGGCTCCTGGGAGCGGGCGTGTCGGCCATGTGCCACGGACTGGTGAAGTGACCGGGGATGACGGGCCGATGTCTTACATCAGCCATTTACGGTGATGAGATGTTTCTCCCACTTCGTCCGAATACGAAGAATAAGCACGGCGACATCCGCGGGGACGAGCTGTGTGGTTGATTGCTAATGGTTGGGGGAGAAGAGTAAGCAAGGACGGTGTTTTGTCTCGAGCCCTTTTGCTTCTTGGTTCCTTGGGAGCTCTCCGGGCTTGTCGATCCCTCAAGGGGGCTTGTATCCTGATTTGGCAACTCCAAGAACCGCATGCGCGCACCCGCTCTGTCAGCTCCCCACCGGCTGACTTTTATTTTTTTTTATGTTTGTATGGTCTGGGAAGATTACTGCGAGAATGTGGGATCGCGACAAGGGGCGGGGGAATCTGGCTCTATTTCAGCAGAAAAAGAAGATCAAAAACGTGGAGGATGCTCTTTGTCGAACGGCTTGGCCTGCAATAGGGATCTCAACGGCCGAGACCTCATGATGGTATGTGAGGCCAAGGCCATGTCCATCCAAACACCGGCTGTGTGGGATGGATTCCGCATGAAGCATGCGTAGATTGCCCTCATTCGACGAGCACGGCTGACTAGGGGAACGGGGGGGGTGGTAAGGACGGCGGATGCTTCTGGGTGCTCTTGGGTGCTCCTGGGTGCGTTTGGGTGCATTCAGATGCCTGCGGGTGCTCGTCACGTGCGTCGAGCTCAGCGGACGCCCCCCCTCCGCTGCTCCCGTATGATCGTCCCACCCCCTGTGACAGCAGCTGTCTGGGGTCCTGCGCCGGACCAGCTCGGTATCCCACTCGGAGATCGGAACACGTCCACTCGGTACGCCCGTCCACTCGGTACCGCCCTATTGTCTAGTTCCGAAAAAGCTCAAGGCGAGTCGTTGATAATCACTGACGATTCCGTAATGTCTTTTTTTTTTTTCGCATTCAGAACTATGGTGCCATCTCACGAGAAAACTCATGACTGCGGAAGACGTATATGTATTTCCGAGTCGCCATGACTTGGGGAAGAGGTTCTGCCCCGCGGACACGCACGCACTTTCGGACACGTAATAGCAATCGCAGTCGCAATCTTTTTCAATCTTGCTATAGATGCCGAGCTGTCGGAAACCAAACAATTATTTTCGCCCCGAGGCTTACGCACACACACACACACGTGTGTGCTCATATACGTACATTCACCCATATACACAGAAAAAAAGTAACGCCTGATCAAGCGAAAAAAGAGTCATGTCTTCGGCACCCCTTAAAAACGTTGCCGTTGCTGGTGCTTCCGGAAGTCTCGGCAGCGTCGTCTTCAAGAAACTTGTTGACTCGGGCTTGTTCGACAAGGTGACGGCGCTCCGACGTCCCGGCTCCGGGTCTGGGGCGGCGGCTCCAGCAGGCAATGCGAAAGTGCAGGTGGTCGATGTCGACGTCGACTTCTCGTCGGTGGACGCGCTGACGGCGGCGCTGCAGGGCCACGATGCCGTCATCGCGCTGTTTGGCGCCACATCGCTCGGTCTGCAGACGGCCCTCATCGACGCCTCGATCCGGGCCGGCGTGCAGCGCTTCCTGCCCTCCGAGTTTGGCAGCGACCTGCAGAACCCCCACAACCGGACACTCCTGCCGTTCCTGCAAAAGGTAGAGGTGGAGACGTACCTGGAGAAGAAGGCGCGCGAGTGCCCGTCGTTTAGCTACACCTTTGTCTACAACGGGGCCTTTCTGGACTGGGGCCTCGAACACGACTTTCTGCTCGACGTGTCCGAGGGGGGCGAGCCCACCATCTTCGACGGCGGCGACCTGCCCTTCAACGCCACGACCCTGGACACCGTGGCCAGCGGCGTCGTGGGCGTCCTGGCCCATGCCGTGGCCGAGACGCGCAACAGGGCCGTGTACATCGGCGACTTTAAGACGACGCAGAACGAGCTGCTGGCCGCGGCGCAGAGGGTGATGGCCGCCGCCGGCAAGGGCAAGGGCAAGGAGGAAAAAGAAAAGGCGGCTTGGCGCGTCAGGCACACGTCGCTGCGGGATGCCGTGGCCGCCGCCGACGAGCGCCTCGCCCAGGGCATTGTTGATCTGCAGACCATCGCGCCGTACCTGTATCGCTCGCTGTTCGATCCCGCCCACGGGGGCGATTTTCAGAGGAACGACAACGCCCTGCTGGGGGTGCAGCCCAAGAGCAAGAGCGTCATTGAGGAGATTCTGAGACGGAAGCTTTAGAAATTTGGAAGACCCCCCCCCCCTTCTCTC
>AZGY01000006.1:256839-286155 GCA_001636675.1 Moelleriella libera RCEF 2490 | reverse complement strand
ATGGCCCCCCCCCCCTCTCTCTCTCTCTCTCTCTCTCTCTCTCTCTCTCTCTCTCTCTCTCTCTCTCTCTCCCGTCGCCCCACTTCTTTTAATACTTTTTCTATCTCTTTTTTTTAATTTAAAAAAGAGAGAGGCGGAAGTGAGAGAGGGGTGACAAGAGGAGTTTGCGTCTGATGTTTGGTGCCACTGGACACTTTTTTGCCTCTTGTCTTGTCTTGTCTTCACAGGCAGGCAGAGAGGCAGACAGGCCCTTTCTTTCTTTGTGTGGTCATCTTTCTGTAGTTATTGATAGTAGTGATACAAAAAAGGGTAGTATTAGGCAGCACTATCTAAACTAGTCCGGACAATTCCCATCAGAACTTGGTGCTTGGCGACATGCATGCATACAAGCATGCAGCAGCAGCAGCAGCAGCTAACGCGCGATGCATTGCATTGCATTGCATTGCATGCACAAGAGAGGTCACATTGTCGCGCAGATTGTCTTGCCTGTGACAACCGTTCCAATGTCGTATTGAAGCTTCTAAAAAAAAAAAAAAGTAGTGAGAGAAAAGAAAGGGCAAGCTCGTCATCCCCCCCCCCTTTCCCCGCCCTTTTGCATCGCCGCCTTTGGCGACCCTCCTGGCTGTGATTTGTCGAGTCCAGGTGCGCGGGCAAAATGCTGTGAAACGGAAACCTAAACTCAACGTGCGTGTGTGTGTGTGTGTGCATCTATCTGCATCTGGCATGCGTCAACCAGCACGCACGCGCACCTCTCGGAGCCGCGTTCCTGTCATTTCCTTGCGACCGTCCCCCGAGAGGTATTGAACTTGAAACAGAGTTCCCGCGACTCTCTTCATCTCTCTCTCGCTCTCTCCGTCTCCTCCTGACTTCTCCCCTCCCCTCCCCCTTCCCTTCTGACCGGACACGCGGAAATCGTCCCATGGTGCCCACCACCCCAGCAGAGTCGTGCGTGTGTGTGTGTGTGTGTGTGTGTGTGTGTGTGTGTGTGTGTGTGTGTGTGTGTGTGTGTGTGTGTGTGTGTGTGTGTGTGTGTGTGTGTGTGTGTGTGTGTGTGTGTGTGTGTGTGTGTGTGTGTGTGTGTGTGTGTGTGTGTGTGTGTGTGTGTGTGTGTGTGTGTGTGTGTGTGTGTGTGTGTGTGTGTGTGTGTGTGTGTGTGTGTGTGTGTGTGTGTGTGTGTGTGTGTGTGTGTGTGTGTGTGTGTGTGTGTGTGTGTGTGTGTGTGTGTGTGTGTGTGTGTGTGTGTGTGTGTGTGTGTGTGTGTGTGTGTGTGTGTGTGTGTGTGTGTGTGTGTGTGTGTGTGTGTGTGTGTGTGTGTGTGTGTGTGTGTGTGTGTGTGTGTGTGTGTGTGTGTGTGTGTGTGTGTGTGTGTGTGTGTGTGTGTGTGTGTGTGTGTGTGTGTGTGTGTGTGTGTGTGTGTGTGTGTGTGTGTGTGTGTGTGTGTGTGTGTTCCACACCAACACCTGCCGTGATTGCATCTTTCCATTTTCCATCCCATCTTTTTCCTCTCCTTCCCTTCCACTCTGCACACACACACGCCAAGCTGTTGCGCCTTAGTCGTGCGTGCCAAAACGAGGCCCGAACGCCCGCCCCCAATCTGACTCGCACCCTCTCTGCCTGTTCTCTCGGAACCGGATGAAGAGAAGAATCCCAGAGCAGCCAACAACGGATATTGTAGATGGGCACAAGGGGAATAGCAATCAAGAGCCTCGTATTTTGGCTGGCTCTACATATAGCACTGGGCAAGTCAAGCCAATTGTGGACTGCCTGCAGCAAACACGATGCCCCTCGCCCATATCGAGACGGCTAAACGCTCCGCCGAGATGAGCCAAGTCAGAGTCAAGTCAAGTCAAGCCAAGTCGGTAAGAAAAAAAAAATCGCCGGGTAGCTCTGTACCCTCGGAGGATTTAGATTTCCTTCCCTTATTTCCCGTTCCGAGACACACGACACGCGCACGACACAGTACCATGGAACCATGCCAGCCTTTTCAACACCCGATTACCCTTACACGAGCAGAGGACAAATGTTGGCCCCTTTCTTCTTCTCCTGAGACCAGATCATCATGTCAAAGATATCACGCACATGCACACGCACCGAGAAAGATAAGAACATGACGCCATCTGATTTTCTCTAGTCTAGCCCGGACAAGTATGGACATGAGCAAGTCTGGACTTTGGAAACCCGTGCTACCCCATCGCCAAGAAAAGCGCGATATATATAGAGAGAGAGAGAGAGCGCGCGAGCGAGCCCATGTATTTGAGAGAGTGAGTGTAGTGTGTGTGTGAGGATCAGGGGTGGGGGGGATGGGGCCAGCGGAAAGAGGAGAGAGCCAGACAAACAACCCACGCTCTCACAAACAGGGACCAGCCAGCGCAAACACCACAGGCCAGGGCAGACGGACAGATCTCGTGCGGTGGGGAGGGGAGAGATGCGCGCGCGCGCGTGGTGTGTTCGACAGGCCAGGGTCATCCCGGCAGTGCCCGAGGATGGCGCCGATCCGAAACGCGCTTGTTGGGTTAACAAGAGGGACGGCAAGGGGGGGGGGGTTAAAGAAGCTAAGCTACATAGTCTCGAAGCTTGAAGAACTAGCGGTCTGCCCCCCCCCCGCGCGGCTGGCTGGCTTGCTTGCTTACTGATACTACGGAGAAAAATGCAGTATATTATTACATACGTACTGCAGACGGGAAACACGTGCCATTGCTCTGCGTCTTGGTGATGATCTCTCTTATTTGTTCATTTTCGCCTCTTTGTCCAGGGAGGGAGGTGATGATCAGAGCCACAAGCAGTAAGGGGAGCAGAGCAGCCACTGGGCCGCGGGGTGTGTGTAGTGGTATGTACATGGTGCTTCAAGTCTTGGCTTGGCTCTTCTCGTTACTCTCTCTCTGTCTCTCTCTCTTGTCTCTCTCTCGCTCTCTCTCGCTCTCTCGAGGTCAATGCCGCGGTAAACCACCCCCTCCCCCAACCGCCAACACAACCTGGAGAATCCCAGTCACCAAGCAAACATGAGGGAGGGGAGAAGGAAAAAGTAGAAGAAAAGCGATAGACGGCAAAGTCGGCACGGAGCAAACTAAACTCCCAAAGAAACCTGAACCCTGAAAAACACAATGCCGGCCCCTCTGCGGGATTGACATCACCAGCACCAGCACCAGCACCACCAGCAAAGCGCAAGACCAGCAGCAACACGTCGTCTGTTTCACATGCCGTGGTATATATTTCATCTCGTTGCATGACACTTGCGAGGGAGCCCACCACCACCAGCACCACTGCAGCCAGCACACACACACACAGACAGACACACACACGCACACACACACTGACTGCAACCAAACGTAGACGTGGTCGGTCGGTCGGTCAAAACGTCAAACCCCTACCCTAACCCAACCGCCCCCAAAACCCGGAAATTCGGCGACATCAAAGGAATAAGGAAAGGAAAGGAAACAAAAAAAAACTAAAAAACCACACGTTGCGCCTGATTCATCCGTAGTCTGTAGTCATGAATTGGCATGCGCTTACTCAATCGTCAGTCGCAACTTCTTCCCGACGTCCCTCCGTCGTGCCTGCACGGCCGCCCGCTCCGATGGCCTGCTGCTCTCCGACCGGTCCGCGTTGTCGTCGTCCTCGCCGTCGCCGCCGCGCGCCTTGAGCGCCTGCAGCAGCATTCCGGCGTCAAAGAAGCCATCTGACACGATACACGTTAGCGAATCATAAAGGGGGACGCCAAAAGAGTAAGAAGAACAGAGTCAGAAAGGAGAGGGGAAAAATCCCTCGTTGGATGGTTGCCCCCCCCCCTTCCTAATATTCTTCCCTTTTCTCCCTTCACCCCGGAATCGCTTTTCGGAATGGATTTCCATTCGACGCACACACACATACACACACACACACACACACACGCACAAAGGCAGAAAAGGGGGGGCAACGGCAAAGAGGACAGAATGACATGAAGAAACTTACAGCCGCCTAGTTCGTCGTCGTCGTCGTCGCTGCCGACAGCGCCGTCTTCCGTGTGGCTCGTCGTCGCCGCCGCCGCCGCTGCCGTTTCGCGCGCGACCCCTTCGGCCGTAATCAGCCGTCCGCGCGACTTGAGGCGGCTGACCTGCTTGGGCCGCGAGGACTCGGCCTCCCGCGCGCGACTGCCCTTGATGGTCGACGACTTGCGGTTGGTGATGCGCAGGATGCGCCGGATCTCCAGGAGGTAGCTCTCCAGCGTGGCCACGAACCGCTTCGTCTGGCGATGCTTGCTGGACGCACAGATGGAGATGGAGTCGTCCTTGATAATGTATCCTATCCCGAAGCCGTCCCCAGACGTGGGCCCGAAGCCGAACTGCCGCAGACACGGGTTGCCGCAGTTGGACGTGGACAGGACGGTCGTGTTGAGCTTGTCCCAGCCGCCGTCGGCGAAGATGTAGGGCAGACGGTGCGCGTCGCGCGATCGCGAATTTGAGCTGCTGTCGCCGCGCTCTCGGCTCGTCGCCGCTGTCTCGTCTGGCCGCGGCTGTGGTGTTGGCTTTGCCAGTTCTTCGTTGTCGACGCTGTCCGCGGGGGACACATCCGTCGTGGCCGTCTGCCGGGGAGGGCAGCTGCCGCCGCCGCTGCTGCTGCTGCGACTGCGACTGCGACTGCTGACGCAATCGCCGTCCATTTCGTCGTCGACGTATTTCTGCCACACACAAAACAGCGCGTACAGGTGACGGTCGCAGCCCTCGGCCTTCAAGCACTCCCTCGTGCTCTGCACGTGCTTCTGACAAGCGCGTTTGAGCGCCTCAATCTTCTGCTCGGCAGGGTTGTCGGCCCAGAAGGCTTGGACAAAGTCCACTGATTCCTGCGAAACGGTACGGATCGCCTCTGTCCGCCCGTGGAGGTAGAACTTGGTCATGGCGGGTTCGTACGTGCACTCCACACGGCCGTACAGCCCGTAGTAGGCGGCCTGAAAGGCCATCTGCACAAACGCATCCGGCGAGAAGCCCATCGACGTGATGAAGTTCTTGCCGTACGAGTCAAAGTCGAGGCACTGGAATTCGTTCTGCTCAATCAGGTCCGCCAGCCTGGTCTCGGCGAAGCGCACGGCGATGCTGAGTTCCGGTATCATGTCCCACTCCAGCTTCCGTGGCGTCGTGTTGACGTCGCCGAAGCTCTCGGCGTCGCGCTTCGAGGGGTCCGGGCTCGTCGACGTCCACATCGTCGGCGCCTGGCCATTGATTGTGCGCGCAAACCGCAAGATCGTGTCGGTGTACACGTCGCTGGCGAATCGGAGAACCGTGTGGCCGTCCACGCCCGTGTGCTCGAAATTGATGCCCGCGCTGCCGTTTTTGCAAACAATGATTTGCATCTTGTCATACCAGCGGTTGGTGCATGTGCCGATCTGCACTCCGTTTCTCACTTCGCTGGTGCCGCACAGCATGTTCTGGCACAGCGCAGCCACATCTTGTGGTTCCGTGTAGTCGAGGCAGAGGGCGAACAGGGCCGAGTCAACGATGTTGAGGCAGTCTGCGTTGTTGGATCCGGCATCCTTGGTCAGGACGTCCCTCAAGCCCGACCAGATTTTACGATTTTCCGTGCTGAGCACCCCGAGTGCCCCCTTTGCCGCGTCCTGTATGGGCGTGTGAGCCGCATCCTCCGTAATGGTGTGGAGGTTGACGGCGATGTCCTTCTCTGTCATGATGACGTCCGAGTTGTCGTCAAGAACGTCGAACCAGTAGATCTGTCCATGGCAAATGACCACGATATGCTTGGCCTGGGGATCTTGCACAATCTGGCATCCGTTTTCAGTCGGCACGCGGGCCGTGCCGAAAAGACGCGAAAATTGATACATGCACAGTGGCTTTCCCTTGATCGTGTCTGGGGGCAGCTCTTCCTTGCGCACGGCGCGGATGAACTCGAGGGCTGAGACGACCAGCGACGCGGCGCGGGTAACTTGATTGTTGCGCGCGGGCGTGGGGTCATCCTCGAGGAGGAAGAAAGGGTTCAGGTTCAACACCACCGGGTTGTCAAAGTTGAGATAAGAGTCGTACCCTGTCTCAAGGCAATGAGTAAGAGGGCCAGCCCCGCTCCGCCAACATCACTCACAGAACTGTTCGATATAACTCGTCTTGCCCTGCGCATATCTCTGCAGCTTCTCCTGCAGGTCGGGGCCATCCGAGGCCAGAAAGTCCCTGACAGCGTGCTCCGTCTCCGCCCGTTGTCTGGGCGTCTGCAAGGGCTTCAAGACCTGGAGGTACTTGTCGCACGTGCTGGCGAGATCGGGGATGGGAAGCTTTGGGAGCTTGTCCTGGGCCGCAAAGGTTATCCCGCCATCCCTTTGGCTTTCTCCGTTCTTGTGCGTAGGCATCCTTGTGTATGAGACGGAGCGAGTGACCGGTGATGGAGGAGTGATTGACTCTGGGACAGTGCGAGGGACCGTCGCGCTCGGTAGCGACTCAGCAGGTGCCCTTGCGACGAGGTCTGATGGACCCGACGCTGCTCGAACTTTGGCCGTCATGATGTGTTAGTCGTAGGCAACATGCATATGCACAGCCTGCTGCGCAATGAGAGAAAGAGACAGGCCGCTGGTTCTGGTATTGGCGATGCGCCAGGTTCATACAGAGCAGAAGTTTGAATATGGCATTGCTGGCTCATGAAACAGGTTGCACGACAACAGAAAGCGAGGCAGTCATCAGAACTGTTGACCTAGGGTTCAAGCAGCTCTCATGGGCACATGGTCAAGATGGGACTGAGAGACCATTTGAGCACCATGCGAGGAAGGCAGGGGACGTTAAAAAAAAAGGGATAATGTTGTGACGGCGCGTGAGCAGAGTGAGTCGGGTGATGTGACACGTGAAAAAGGGTAGGGAGAAAAAACAAGGCTGTGTAAGCACGGAGAAAACATGTGAGGCTTGTCTCGGCCATTAAGTATGTCTCATGCCGCATCTTCCTCAACCACTGGCGTCAGAACAGAAAACATAAGCGTGGCCCTTTGCACCTGTCTTCTTTGTATGTGGGCCGAGCCGGAGCATCAAGGACGCTGGACGGGAAACGTGCTGACACGTTCGGGTAGAAACAGCGGTGGGAAGAGGCTTGGACACTTGTCTTCCGCATGTCCGGATGACGTCCAGCTGCCGCAAACCGAAGAGTGGCAGCCAGCTAATTGTCAGGACACCAGACTGCAGGGCTCTTCCGAATGACAAGAGGCACGTACATGTACACAAGGTATGGGGAGTATGATATTGGCGGCAAATAGACAAAAGGCACACCACCACTTACCCTAGATCGTGCTTTGGGTCAACGGCTCTTTACAGCTGCTTGGCACACCACCAAGACAACACGCAGGGTCCAAATCCTTGGTGCAGGGCACACACAGCTGTTTGATTGCGTGGGCGTGCGAGCGCTAGCTGGACTGCTGGTGGCGTAGATGTGGACAGTTCAGCTGCGTGCACGTGTGGCCGGTCAGTCGGCCAGTTTGAGCTCTGAGTCCTCAATCCTCCGGCTGACGGGTTTCTGTGATGAATTTGACTTCAGCCCAAGTGACCAAGGCGGGAGAAGAGAGGATGCTCACATGCCCGGGAATGTATGCTCGATGCGGCCGTTGAGATGCGGTACGGTGCGGGAAACGTTGGACCGGTTTGAGCACGAACTCTAATAACCCAGCGGTCGGCTCAAGTCGCGTGGCGCTTCTCTCGGACGAAGGGGACTCTGACTGGCGACGCTTCTGCTCCGTAGCGTCTCATCCATCGAATAGCCTTGGGTAAGCGGGAAACACGCTCCATTTCCGTCCACCCGTGCGTTTGGCTCAAACCAACATGCGTGCTGCGGGGTATGTTGCAGGTCAGCGAATCGTCACAACTTGTCACAAGAAGGTTCAAGCACCATCTCGTACCCTACAGCCATCGACGCCATTTTCGCGATGCAATGCCCTGCGACAAGCTGCCGATACAGAAGCGATACCACGGGTCGACGCGCTGTTTGTGCACCGCGACTACGAGGACAAAGTATGCTCGGTACGTGCAGCATTCTCGACGAACCTACACGACACCATATTTTGCATGATGGCTCAACTGCAAACGCGGCGCAAGTCGGAAGCAACATGTCTGCTTCAGCCGCGCAGCTGGGCACTGCGTCATGATCTACTCCGGAAGCGACAAAACTACGTTCAACACGTAGGGTAGGGGTGGAGCCCGTCGACCTCTGAATCCATACATCCGCAGACGGTCGGGCAGTTTCCCCAAAGCCACCCTACGACCAAGAGGGGAAATGGGTGGCTTTTCTTCAACAGCGATGCATGTGATTTTGCCTTACCAATTTGGGAGCAGCGGCTAGAGAAGGAGGAATACCAACCAGACTACCGAATAGCGCTGATGAAAATCGAACTTATCCAGGTAGATATACCTCTACGCTCCCTGGGCCATAGCTGGTCGCAGTCGCGGCGCCTCATCATCATCCTCCAGAGGGGGTTGGGCTAAGCCAGCAGCAACATGGAAACTTTCGCTCCCTGTCGTCACCTGACCAACCTACCATCCGCAAGTTGCCGCATCACTAGAGGAGTAGCCGGATGAGTTGGCCCAATAAGCCAGCGCAGGCTCAAGACAAACAAAGGGCGACCTTCCCTTGACGTCAACTTTTTCCTACGTGTAAATTATCGCGGCCAATCAGCAAGGGAGTAGGCCTCCTAGCGAAGGCACTCATGAGGTCAGGGGCCTCGAGCCGATCGATGAGAATCCCCTGCTGGCAAGATCTCGTCGCGAAGAAGAGATGAGTCGTCAACCAGTCACACGGCGCCCGCGGATCTTTCGCCTGTGGAGCGACGCAATTCTAGCAAAGTACCCATTCACGTCTTGGCAAGGCCTCAGGTCTGAGAAATCATCGTCCGATGGCCTCGCAGCCCTAGTCTGAGCTATGTAGATTCTACGGATCAGTTGATGGGCAGCTCCTCGAATTGGGTAGGCCTATGACGTAGTTCCTGCAGAAAGCGAAATCGATAGCCTTCAGGCTAGACACATGGGAGGGAGGGAGAAGCGGAAAGCGGGTGAGGAGTAGGGTTCTTTGTTATTTGACATGGCCGTTTGAAAACGCGCAGCCAGAGACGGCGACGGACACGCCGGGGAGTAGAGCGCCGACGTTGGCAACTGCTGTAGCTGTAGGATGTCGGTGAGTCGGACCGCTGTGAGGCTCACCGGTCGTTTCGCACCTTCCGTCCTCCGTGGCCTCCGCAGCGTGATGGGTCGGAAATTTGGGTCGCTGCAAGAGAGTAAGTAAACACGCAGACCCTGATTTTAAACATACAGACCCAGACTAAGCCCAAAGCAGTAGAGGTATTTTTCCTTAGACTTTATTAGCAAAAATATATCCTAGATTTTTGTCACGGGTTATGTACATATAGTTAATTTAAACGCGTTTTTTCTGCTTCTATTAAGGCTATTATGCCGCTAGATTATGCTACATAACCGGGTGGCCAGTCTCTAGAAAACAGCTGCTCTGCGTAGATAAGGGACTTGGCCTAGCGCTATAATTTGGCGTATATAAAGATACTTATTCTCCTTGAAAATATGGCTTGCTATTTGGAACTATTTAAGGCTATTATACTAGCTAAGGGGCCACTTAATAATAATAAGGTTAGCATTATTATATAACTAATGCTATTTAAGTGGCTTAAATAAGCTTAATAGCACTAAAAAGCCATAATACTATTACCTAAAGCTTATAGACTTATATATTATATACCTTATAGTCTTTATCTTATTATTATGCCTATTTACCTCTACCTTTACCTTATAATATTATTATTAATAATATAAAAGATAATACTTAAGATACTTTATAATCCTTAACCTTATAAAGTAATAATAAGATTATATTCTTATCTTATTTATTAGCACTAAGTATTCTACCTATATAAGACTTAATACTTAAGAGCGGCCTTGCCTTATTACTTATTTGTGTTCTAGGCTGGATCACATTAGGATTAGGCTCTTAATATGCCTTAAGGAGCCGTTTTTCTTCTATCTATAGTATTATTAAAAAAAGCCTTATAAAAATCCGGCTTAAACGCACCATAATTACCTTAAGCTACTAGTAATAATACATATCTTTTATCTTAAGGGAATAGCCCCTATTAATTATATAAATAATTATATACTAATAAGGGATTCTAAACTACTTTATAAAGTTCCCTATATAGGGCTTTATTACTTATTATATTCGGGCCCTTTACTTAATAAATATTAGGGCCTTTTTAAGCTATTTAATAATTAATTATATCGCTTACTAGCTAACGCGTAATATAAAGGGCTTAATTTATTTAAATTTATTCTAAGCTACCTAGCGTTAAGAGAATTTAATCTTAAATTATAAGTAATACCAGGCTATTCTACTAATATTTATCTCCTAAATTACTATATAAAGCTTAAATAGGTTAATAAAGGGGTGTTTTATTTATCGCTTTAGCTTATAATATAAGCTTTTAGCCTATAAAGTAGCCTTTTGCCTAAAATTAAGGTATGTTTTAATTATATAATTAGTAAATTAGTCTTACCATAATATATACATTATCTTAAGGTATTAAATAATTACTAGCTATAGTGTTTAGTATATAAATCACACATTAAAATTATAAAAAAAAAATTAACCTTACTATTCTAGAAAGGTCTCACAGAGCTTACGCCAATTTATTATAAAATTAGCCTTATTTAGAGCCCGCATTATGGCTAATTAAGCGTTACAAATACCATTAGCTATCTTTATAATAATTATTAATAAAGGCTATACTTATAAGGCTTACTAAACTTATATATTAGCTTATTTATTATTATTATAATTAGCTTATTAATTTAAACCTTATTTAACCTTATTATCACTGTTAGCCTAAGGCTCCTATTATTGCGTTATTTTTTAAGGCCTTTATCCCCATTAGCCCTTAATAATCTCATAGCCTTCAAGGCTTCTAACCTATTTTTTCTTAATATTAAGGATAATATTCTTTAGTATATATTACATATAAATCTATTACTAAGTATATAAAAACATAGTATAAAGAGATAACTAAAGAGTAACGTTAAAATCCATAATAATTACGCCTAGGGCCTTAATTTAAGCCTTTTATTATGCCTTTTAAAGCTCTAAGAAAAACCAAGTATAAGCATTAATATCTTTAAATACTATAAGGCTAAAGGCAATACTAAAGTTTAAATATAATGCTAAAACGCTAGTAATTTATATTAATAGTATATTAAAGCGATTAACCTTATATATATTATCTAAAATTAATACTTCTAGGTTCTATTTCCATAGTTTAAGAGAGGTCTTATAAACCCAAAATATTCGCTAAACTTTGCCTATATTACTATAATTAATAGCATAATAAAAAATATAATTATCTTAATCTAAAAGCTCTAAAAATGCTTATATTAATATTCTAGTGTAATACTTAATAAAATATAATTTTTATTAGAAAAAAAATATATTAATTTTAATAATTAAGAGCTTAGGATACTTATGCCTAATTTACTTAGTAATTTGCTTTACTATAAGCTAAGTTCCTTTACTTTTTACTTTAATAAAATAAAGGACCTAATTAAGCCTAAATATTTACTAGCTTTAAAACCATAATATGCTTAAAGAAAGGGCATAATTAAGACAATTATAATTATATAAGGAATTCAAGACTCTAAGATCCTAGGTATTTATGCGTTTCTTATAGCAAATCTAGGCCCAGAAGCCGCAATTTAATTTATATAATAATATATTATATTTAAAGCTCTTTTAAGCCTATTAACGATAATTACCACTATGCCAGTATTAAAGGTTTATATAATTAACATTACCTATGCATAAATCGCGCTAGGAGTTCGTAATAACGCACATAAAACCCTTAAGATATTAATAATTAATTATAGTATTATACGCATTATTAAATTACATATATTAACGCTCTATTGTAAATATTAGTTTAATATAAGGCATTAGCCGCGTTTCTAATGCCATAATTAATGCATAGGCAGCGTTATTATACAGTGGTAATGTCTATAGCCTTAATATTATACGGCCTTATTAGACGTGTCGCGTGGCTGCATTATTCGCAATCTCGTGATTAATGCACGTGAAAATCTAGGATGTATTTTTACTAATAAAGTCAAAGTCTAAGGAAAAATACCTCTGGCTGCTTTGGGCTTAGTCTGGGTCTGTATGTTTAAAATCAGGGTCTGCGTGTTTACTTACTCGCTGCAAGAGGATGAGGTGGGGCCGCGAGTCATTGCTCTGTGCGCGGGAGGGAAGGGAAGGAGCAACGGACCCAGCGGACATCCGCGCGCCACGCCGTGCGCAGCTGTGCACAGAGACCAGCAATTGGGATGCAGTTGTGCATATGCAAAGGCCGCAAAACAACAGCTTGCCGTAGCCAGCATTAGGCTCCGTATGTCCTCTGTAACATGAACTCCGCCATATCCTTGCTCTATACAGTCCTGTTTGAGCTGAGCCGAAAAGGGCGGCCCAGATGTCCGCAGCGCTCCAGAGACCTCGGGTTTGCACCCAAAACGGAAAAAAATTGATTAAACTATTCCGATCTAACAGACTGCAGCAGCTGCGTGGCATAACCCGCCGCGAGAACTGCCGTGATGCCATTTGCGAACCGCAACGAGGCCCGTTGCGAGGTATTGTTGTATACGTGCTCGATTCGGCATGTGATGGATGCGATACATTGTGTCGAATGCCAGATCAGTCAAAGTCATCGAGGTAGTATCCGAGTCTCCACGAGCAAAGCCACACAAACTGTACTGAAGGCCTCTGCACAGGAGGCTCCTCCCGCGCAGCCTGCCATACGTCGAGAGATTCTGATGACATGGTGGATTGGACAAAGGATTCAACAAAATAGGCTCCTCTGTCGTTTCGCAGTACAGTACGAGCCCCAAGCGCAATTGCCCTCCTACGGATTTCGCCGACTTCTTACTCAACTTTAGCCCAAAGCCAGTGCTGCAACAATTCGCCGCAGCTGCTCGTCATCCCACAATGACGCACATCCTTGCCTCCCGGCCGGCCGAGCCATTGCGCAATACGGCCGAAATTGGGACATCACTTGTTGCAAGTTTGTTGATAGGCCGGAGCAGTTGATTTCGACTCATTGGCTAATTCCCGTTGCAGAATAGTCATCGGGCCTCCACTCGGAGGCGGATCGTTCATAGCATGCGAGAGACCACTACTGTACACGCACACACAAAGTCGAACGAGTTTGAGTCAGAGTCAGCGTGGAGGCCCCAAACGTCGCTGATCAAATGTACCGAGACGCCGGCCGGCCTGTAGACGGCGTTACTCGTGCGGCCTAGTGCAGAATGTACATTGGGGAGGCGGGGCGTGACACGAGCAAAGGCACAGTAATTACCTGCGAGGGGAATGGAGCGTGTCTTTGCGGTTGTGCGCCACTTGGAAAAAAAAAATGAGATGACGGCTCCGGAAAGTCCGCTCGACATAACCCGAGCAAAGAAGCTTTCACTCGAGATCCACAACTTTCGGCAGTCGCCTGAGTAAGTGGCTTGGCACCTGCGGTGGTCGGCCTGTAGGGCTGGACAGAAGTCCGATGGAAAGCTAGTTGATCACCAAGGTTCCAATTCGTCAAATGACGGCAGCCCTTGTGAGAATTGGGCTTGAATATGGGCATGATTTATTAGGTAGCCGTGTCCCCCTGCTTTTCATTCTGTGAGCCGTCCCGCTTCATCGGATGGAATTAATTTTCTTTGCATGTTGAGCTTTGTTGACCTTCGAATCCTCGGCCTTTGTCTGTCTACATATTCTCACATCATACGCCCAGGTGCATACATTGTGCTTCAGTCGGCAGGGCCCTGCCGCCTCCGCCATGGCTTCTGAGCAGACCGGGCCGCTGGACGTGTCGAGCCCTGGACACAGCCAGCACCGCCATGATACCGACTATCATACCCAACAGCACCCGCGAGGGTCCGTCGAGATGCCCACACCGGCCTTGGAAAGCTCCAACTCGGACGAGTTCGAGTCCATCAATCGCAGCACGACGCAGCACATGATGGGGGACCAGGACAGATCCGAACTGGTCCAGATCGCCACTGCTCTCTCACGGCGGCAATCAAGTGTAGCCGCTCCGCAGCCTCTGCCAAGCCGAACTCTGGAAGACATTGATGAGAATGAACCGTCGTTCAACCCCGAACACAGAGCCTTTGACCTGGAAAAGTGGCTGCGTCGATTCATCAATCAAATGAATCAGCAGGGCGTTCAAGAGAAGCACATGGGCGTCTCGTATCGTAACCTTGACGTTTTCGGCTCCGGCAGTGCCTTGCAGCTACAAGATACAGTTGGCTCCATGGTGACGGCTCCTCTGAAACCTGGCGAGTTCTTCAGCTTCAATAAGAAGAATCACAAACAGATCCTGCACGGTTTCGATGGCTTTGTCAACGCTGGAGAGCTCCTCATCGTGCTCGGCCGTCCTGGATCCGGGTGCAGCACGCTCTTAAAGACGCTCTGTGGAGAGCTCGACGGCCTCAAGCTTGGCGAAAAGACTACTATTCACTACGACGGCATTGCGCAGAAACAAATGATTGCAGAGTTCAAGGGTGAAACCGTGTACAATCAAGAGGTTCGATCATGTCTCCCCCCCATCACGGGCTCGACTTCCGAGTGTCACTAACGTACCCTGGGGGCCGGGTTGACTAGGTGGACAAGCATTTCCCCCATCTCACTGTCGGGCAGACACTCGAATTTGCCGCTTCGGTGCGCACACCCCAACAGCGCATCATGGACATGTCCCGGGTCGAGTACTGCCAATACATTGCGCGGGTCGTCATGGCCGTGTTTGGTCTGAGTCACACCAGAAACACAAAAGTCGGAAATGATTTCGTTCGCGGCGTTTCAGGAGGCGAGAGAAAGCGAGTGAGCATCGCCGAAATGGTGGTCGCGGGTTCGCCGTTCACAGCCTGGGATAACAGGTATGCTCCCCTCAAGTCATTTCAGCATGCTCAACGACTGGTTGGCAACTGACAACCTGGTGGAATAACAGTACACGAGGCCTTGACTCCGCGACTGCGCTCAAATTCGTACAGGCGCTGCGCCTGGCATCCGACCTCGGTCGCCAAGCCAACGCTGTTGCCATTTACCAGGCCAGTCAATCCATCTACGATTTGTTTGACAAGGCTACCGTTCTGTATGAGGGGCGCCAGATCTACTTTGGTCCTGCAAACCAGGCCAAACGCTACTTTGAGAAGCAAGGATGGCACTGTCCTGCCAGACAGACGACAGGAGATTTCCTTACCTCGGTGACGAATCCCCAGGAGCGAGTCGCGCGAGAGGGGTTCGAAAACAAAGTCCCACGTACGCCAGAAGACTTTGAACGGCTATGGCGCCAGTCACCCGAGTACAAGGCTCTGCTCGCCGAAATGGATGCGCACGACAAAGAGTTCCTCGGAGAGCGCCAGCACGAGAGCCTCACCCAATTCAGGGAGCAAAAGAACTTCCGGCAGTCGAATCACGTCCGTCCCAAATCTCCATACATTGTCAGCTACTGGATGCAAGTCAAGCTGTGCACGAAGCGCGCTTACCAGAGAATCTGGAACGACATTTCTGCCACGGCGACTCAGGCGATCTCGAACGTGGTCATGGCCCTCATCATCGGCTCGATTTTCTACGGCAGCCCCGATGCTACGGTCAGCTTCTACGGACGAGGATCCGTGCTGTTCATGGCCATCTTGATGAATGCCTTGACTTCAATTTCCGAGATTACTGGCCTGTATGATCAGCGACCGATTGTTGAGAAGCACGCGTCTTATGCTTTCTACCACCCCTCGGCCGAAGCAGCGGCCGGCATTGTGGCTGACATACCCGTCAAGTTTGTCACTGCCGTGGCGTTCAACGTCGTGCTCTATTTCCTGGCAGAACTTCGACGCGAGCCTGGGCCATTTTTTTTGTACTTTCTCATCACATACACCTCTACATTTGTCATGTCCGCCGTCTTTCGCACAATGGCCGCAGCGACAAAAACAGTCTCCCAGGCCATGACGCTCTCCGGTGTCTTGGTCCTGGCCTTGGTGATATATACGGGGTTTGCCATCACGGTGCCTGATATGCACCCGTGGTTCAGCTGGATTCGATGGATCAACCCGGTATTCTACGCTTTTGAAATCCTGGTTGCCAACGAGTTTCACAATAAGGACTTTACCTGTTCCAACATCGTTCCTCCATACTCACCAAACATCGGTAACAGTTGGGTTTGTGCAGTGGCTGGCGCAGTTCCAGGCCAGTACACCGTCAGCGGCGACGCTTTCATTGCCACAAACTACGAGTACTCATATTCTCACGTGTGGAGAAACTTTGGTATCCTTTTGGGCTTCTTGTTCTTTTTCCTGGCCCTGTACTTTGTGACAGTTGAGCTGAACTCGGCCACGACGAGCACTGCTGAAGCCCTGGTGTTCCGCAGGGGCCACGTCCCTGCATACCTTCAGAACGGCCGAAATCACGCGGTTCAGAGTGACGAGGCCCCAGTGACGCCCGATGAAAAGACAAAGTCTGGCGACAGCGACGTGGAAGCCAAAGCACTTGCGCCACACAAAGACATCTTTACCTGGCGCGACGTGGTGTACGACATCGAGATCAAGGGCGAGCCACGCAGGCTCCTGGATCATGTTTCCGGTTGGGTCAGACCAGGCACATTGACGGCTCTCATGGGCGTCAGTGGCGCCGGCAAGACGACTCTCCTGGATGCCCTGGCCCAGAGGACCACAATGGGGGTCATCACCGGGGACATGCTGGTCAACGGAAAGCCACTGGATCCCAGCTTCCAGCGCAACACGGGCTACGTGCAGCAACAGGACCTGCATCTGGAGACAGCCACCGTCCGCGAAAGTCTTCGCTTCAGCGCGATGCTTCGCCAGCCGAAAACGGTCAGCAAAGAGGAAAAGTACGAATTCGTCGAGGAGGTCATCAAGATGCTCAAGATGGAAGACTTTGCCAATGCCGTGGTTGGTGTGCCGGGCCAGGGGTTGAACGTGGAGCAGCGCAAGCTTCTGACCATTGGCGTCGAGCTGGCGGCGAAGCCGAAACTCCTTCTCTTCCTCGATGAGCCGACCTCTGGGCTCGATTCGCAGAGCTCCTGGGCCATCTGCGCGTTCCTGCGCAAGCTGGCGGACTCGGGCCAAGCCATCCTGTGTACGATCCACCAGCCCAGCGCCATCTTGTTCCAGGCCTTTGACCGGCTGCTGTTCCTGGCCAAGGGGGGCAAGACTGTCTACTTTGGCAACATTGGCGACAACTCGCGCACGCTGCTGGACTATTTCGAGGCCAACGGAGGGCGCCGGTGCAGCGACGGAGAGAACCCCGCCGAGTACATGCTCGAGGTGGTCAACAAGGGCCAGAACGACAAGGGCGAGGACTGGCACTCGGTGTGGCAGGCGAGTCCCGAGAGAGCTGCCGTCATGCAGGAAATGGAAGCCATCCACAGCGAAAAGGCCCACGAGACGCCCACAGTCGGGGACAACGAATCATCACAAGAACAACACACCACGTATGCCATGCCGTTCGTCACCCAGTTCCAAGTCGTCACACATCGCATTTTCCAGCAGTACTGGAGAATGCCGAGCTACATCTTTGCGAAGCTGGCCCTGGGCATATTCGCCGGGCTCTTCATCGGCTTCACTTTCTTCGATGCCAAGTCAACGCAAAGCGGCACCCAAAACGTCATTTTCAACACCTTCATGCTTACCACCATCTTCTCCTCCATTGTCCAGCAGGTGAGTTAGTCCTGAGCCACAACTCGCGGTGGTTTTTTTTTTATTCTGCGCGATACCTCCTTCTCTTTGTCTTTTTTTCTTGTGTTGTTTCTTCGTGGACTAGGAAAGAGCTGACCAGTATGGTGCGACAGATCCAACCTCTGTTTGTGACACAACGCTCCCTGTACGAAGTTCGAGAGCGGCCCAGCAAAGCATACTCGTGGCTCGTCTTCATCCTGGCCAACATCGTCGTCGAGATCCCGTACCAGATCTTCACCGGCATCCTGATCTGGGCCACGTCGTACTATCCCGTCATCGGGATCCAGAGCTCTGATCGCCAGGGTTTGGTCCTCGCGTTTGTCATCCAGCTGTTCATCTACGCCAGTGCCTTTGCGCACATGACCATTGTCGCCATGCCCGACGCACACACAGCCGGCAGCATTGTCAACGTTCTCGCCATCCTGAGCATCATCTTCAGCGGTGTCTTGCAAACCGCGGATGCCCTGCCTGGGTTTTGGTAAGTTTCAGCCAATCACGACTTCATAAAGACTTTCTCTTCTATTCGAGAAGCGGTCCATGCTGATACTTTGCCTTCTCTCTCCATCATGTAGGGTGTTCATGTACCGCGTCAGTCCCTTTACGTACTGGATTGGCGGCATTGTCGGCACCGAGCTGCATGCTCGAGAAATCACTTGCTCGGCCAAGGAGACAAACACGTTTGACCCGCCGAGCGGTATGACCTGCGGGCAGTACCTGCAGCCGTTGCTAGCGCAGGCCCCGGGAAAGCTGCAGAATCCGGACGCTACTTCGCAGTGCCGATACTGCGGTGTCAGTGACGCCGATCAGCTACTCGCCAGCTCAAACATCTTCTGGAGCGAGAGATTCCGCAACTTTGGCATTATGTGGGCGTACATTGTCTTTAATATTTTCATGGCCGTCGTGCTTTACTATCTGTTCCGGGTCAAGAAGTGGAACAAGGGCTCGTCGAAGTCCAAAAAGACAAAGAAGAATGGGGAAAATTAAAGGTCTTTTTTTTTTTTTTAATATCGGAAGAGTTGACTGGAAATATTTGGATCATCTACGTGCGCTCTTTGGCCGTTGTTACGAGTCCTTCTTGATGACACTATAGATATAATGATAGTTGACTAATTGATACATCATGTAAAACACTGTCCAGTACCAGTACAAAATGCAATCCCGGTCTACTGCCGCTGGCGTGATATGTTGATTCTGCAAACTGCCTTAGCCCATCGCTTCTAAACTCGCATTCGGCAAATACGCTTTTCTATTGAAAGTACGGGAAAGAATAACTTGCGAGAGGCCTCATTCCCCGTGGCAACCACACTCGAATGTGAATCAAGCAGGCTGTTAGTTACCCTGCACTTTTAGTAATCTGTGCTGCGTTGCCTTCTTTGCTGGGCAATGGCCCGGCATGTTAGATCACGTAAGCTACCAGGAAAGCATGCCGAACTCGTTCCGATTGACGCTGAGTCGCGATCTGGTAGTAAGCTTGTGCGGGGGATCGTCTGCAAGCCTGACGCGATTCAGTACAGCATGACGGCCAATTTCTTTTTCTTCTCCTCCCGCAAGAAAAGGAAAAGGAGAAAGGAGATGAAAATCAAGCCGCGAGGCATGAACTGCTCGAAGTCATCTCCCTGGCTCAAGAAAAAGGCAAGTTTGCATTCGTAGAGGTGCCTCTTCAAGATCGATTGGTCGAGAAATTCGCCATGTTAGAGCCGACGACAACACACACGAGATTGTTTCCCCCGCCCACCACGGCTGGCCAATCTAGATCCGTGGCGGACCCAGCCCCATTCGGGTGGGCTTGATGTGCGATTGGTCCAGCCACTTTGTCCATCAAAGACTCATGGCGCGAATAAACCGAGCTGAAACCGAGCTGCAGATGTTCAATTCTTGTTAACAGTCCTTTGAAAGAAAACAGCAAGTCGCCCATTGAGTCAGTTGATCGAGGAAGCAGGCAAGGTGTTCCCTCCTATCTATCGTTCGCCAAGCTGGTCGGTGGTCATTTCCAGCCCTTTGAACGCAAGGACTTAGATTCTTGACGGCTGAATTCACGGACGCATCGATTAATGTGAATACGACCGCCTTGCATAAATTGAAGTCGCAGGCGGCCTGAGCAGCCAGCCGGATCACTTGCGCTAGTCCGAATAAAGATTCCAAAACCTACGGGACCTGTGTCTGTAAGGCTTTCAAGCTGTGGGCTCGTAATTCTTCTGCTCGCCTGAAATTCGAGTTGGGTGACCGTCGGAGGAGAATTTCAGGATTCCAGCCAGCCGATTTGCCTGGCACGACAAGCAAGGGGCGAAATCAAAGTGATCAGGCAGGATAAACTCGTGAGTCGGAGCTGTGGGCTTGCCAGTTTCACTTATTGCGCTGGCGTTATGGGTCAATCACTCTTGCAACAAGATCTGAGAGACATTTCTGACCGACGGAGAAGGTGAAGGCGGCGCCGAGCATTACCAGGACCGCTTGGCTTGATCTACAACAGTGACAATCAATTGGTGTTTCAGTTGATCGCTGTCAAGACATGCTGTATGAATCTGTGAGCGGCAACAATTGAGACTGATGAGGGCATACGGGCTGGCGCAATGAAAGGACCGCGTGACAGAGATTTGCGGCATATAGCTTGTCGAGTAATCTCGAATGCAACAGATTCAGGGTGTCAAGATGCGCATAAATGGTTCAGATGACAAGCTCAACCATTGCCTGCGAGGCTTCTAGGCAATGACGCGGCGACACCTGGGCGTGGCACGCATGGCTTTCTTGCTGTTCATTGTGATGTCCAAGGTCCGACCTTGACGGCTTTTGGCGCCGACGAGACGATCTGAGCCCTCATCATTCTTTCCAGACTGGAAAGGTGTGTGAGAAATAGGGCGCCTGGTAGACGAGAACATGATGATCGAGGGGAGCAGATAATCTGCCCCTGCTCAATGTTTCAGGATCAGAGAGTATCCGTCCTGCTGGGATTCGCCGCAGAGCTGGTCGAGCTCGGCCGGCACGTTGGGTTATGGCTGACAAAGGCGTAGTACTGTGATTGACGATCAAAATGAGGAGAAGCCGTGCCTGAAGCCGCCTCAAGTTCATCTGGTATCGGACTCAAGGATCAGTCTGTTCATACATTGATATTCAAAAAGCCCCAGTGGGGGCCGCTATGTGTTGGTGTAGAGGTTATTTGCCTACACTGGGAATCTCGACATGGTGCCCCGGACAGGGATGTCTTGTCGACCAAAGCCGTTAGAGTCGTCCCAGCAACTCATGGCGTGACTGGGAGGTATAAGCTGACCATGATATAGGGCTCCGATGGGCTGATGGTAGAGATCGAACTGCCTAGCTCGGGCACAGAAAAAATGGTTTGCGTGCAGAGGGGTCCGTCACGTCACGTCCGGACGAACTTTTGATGGATGGAGGCGGGCGTGTCTGTGCTGCGCCGACAATTCCGTGCGTTTCCGACCGACAGAACTGCAGAACGCGTGCCCGGGTGTGTGCCGGCGGCGATGATTGTCGGAAGAGGAGGGTGATCCGTTGGGGGCGGTCTGGGGGACCTGCTGGGGACAATGGGATCGTGATATTGGCGATGGTGCATGAAGGAGACTTGTCAATGGCCCCATGCGGGTGCATGGGCGCACGTATGTATATTTCGTACCTGAATGTACATACGTATCGTATCTTCCGTCGGCAGCGGGAAGGCTCGACGCAGCCAGCTGCCGCGTCACGGCGTGCGGCGGAAATACGTGTTCGAGTGCGGAGCAGGCAGGAGCTCGGCCCACGATGACTGTGCACGCTCTTCGCGGGCCTATGAATAGACGTGGTCGGGAACAAGTGGGTTTCGACTAAGCAGGGCGTCCGTCATGCATTGCAACACACCTTCTCCTCCTCAACCCTCCTTCACTTGAGCCAATTTCTATGCGAACCAGTGTCTCTTGCCTCCAACGCGGTGGGAGCCAGGCGGTGTAGTGCACCAAACGACTGTACGGCCCTCGTCCGCGTGTCGCAGTTGCGACGTCCCATCTCGATAAGCCGCTCTCCCATCCAGCAGTCAGCCTGCGTCGATGGACGTCACGGCCGGGGCTTTCATGTCGTCATGTCTGTGTGCTCATTCGTAAGGCTTGCAAGGCGTGCCTATTCTATATCGCCAAAATGAATAATCTCGGCGTCTGGCGCCAAGCGCGTCCCCATCCCACAATCGCAGCTCTGCTAGATCGATGAACCCACCAACCATTTCCACGATTCCGTCTGCGCGAGTAAGGCCCAGCCGCCTCGTACCTGCTCCCAGACGGGTTTTTAGAACGTCAGGAGGTTGGACCCATGCAGCTCGCCGGGCATGATGGCAATATGTCTGCCACAAGGGGACCAAATTCGCCAAGGGTCCTCTGACTGGGCCCCCCTTCGGTCCTCACGGTACAATATGTACAAGTTGTGAGGCTCGCCAGGAGCCAGGAACCAGGACCAAGACGTGTCTGTTCCTCAAGCTATAAAGTAGAGTGAAGAAAAAAAGCATTAATCGGGCAGAGGACAAGTGGGTTTCTGCGCCACGGAACAAGGTGTGCTATAGCAGCTACGGGAGAGATTGATGGCAGCGTCATCCTTTATCGCCAAGCCGTCTATGCCATGCTGGCGTCCGGTTCTTGAATTTACGCTCTCGCTTTTGTTTTAATTGCTCGCCTCTCTCCATCAACATTGAAGCTTGGGTTTCCACCTCCCGCGCATTCATCCATCATGACGGATGTCGACCGAGCGTTCGCCGACGGGCGCATGAAGGGCCTACCTTATAGCAGGGAATTTCTGCTGGAAACCAAGGACCGACCTGCCGTCGCTGGCATCTTGTCCATCGCCATCCTGACGTCGGTGGTTGTCTTGAGCAGAGCTTTGTCGAGAACCTTTATCGTGAGAAGATTCGGATTTGACGATGCCTTGGCGATCGTCTCGTGGGTACGTCACGAATTCATATCATGTTCGAGGCAAATCGAGAAGCACAACCTTTTCCAACCGGGCTCACGCGCGCGCATCACTCTGCTTCTCGCTCATGGGTGACGATGACTGACTTGCCCTGATAGGGATGCTTTATCGCCTTCGTAGGCATTTGCATCGAGCTCATCAGGCTTGGATCTGGTCGACATTTCCCTTACATCCAACATGTTCTGCCCCCCAATATCGTTATGCGAACCCAGGTTCTCGATTTCGCTGCCCACATCGTCTATACGACAGCACTCCTTCTTTGCCGTTTTTCCGGCCTGGCATTCTACTTTCGTGTCTGTGGCCTGCACAGAAGCTTCCTCATTGCCATTCAAATCGTTGGCGTCATCATTGTGGCTGGATACGTCCCACAGATGATACTCATCATCTTTCACTGTCGTCCACTCACAGGCTTATGGCCCTATGAGTTTGAGCCACACTACGGAGAGTTCACTTGCCTGCAATGGGGATTGGTGTACAGTGTGAATTCGTCGGTTTCGTTGTTGTGCGACCTGCTATTATTCGGCATTCCCGTGGCCATGCTGAAGATACTTGAAATGTCACGGAAGAGAAAGATCCAGCTGGCCTGCATTCTTCTTCCAGGAATAGGGTGCGTGTGCATTCGCTAGACGCACTTGGGTATCGAGACCTACTAACACGCGATAGCGTCGTCGGCATCTCCATTGCTCGCCTTGTGCTCGTCATTCAGGGCCAGTGGCAAGATGACATGGTACGTTTCCAGGGCGCCACCTCAAACTCTAGAAAGCCATTGAACTGACAGCTTGGTCGCCAGTCGTGGGCTTACAACCCCATGCTCGGAGTGGAAACGTCAGAGATTGGAGCTACCCTGATCGCGCTCTCAGTGCCCGGTATCAAGCCAATTTTCGACAAATACGTCTTGAACAAGAACCCGCGAACAGAATCGGGAAACTCCAATTACCTCAAAGGCAGCAGCCGGCATTCCAAGGGCACTGCGCTGAGCACGCTACGACTCCGGTCGCAACACAGCAAACTGGCAAGCCGGGAAAATACCGCAACCTACCAACACGAGGTCAGCGCCAGTTCGCGCCAGGACGACCAAGGACAAGGGGAAGAGGGGATTCTCGTCAGGGTAGATTTCGACGTCAAGGAAGAAGACCAATTCGGAAGAGACGGGCGAATGCGCGGCGGAAAACATGGTCATGTTCAGACGTAATTCACCTTTCTATAGACAAGGAGATGAGAAATACAAAAGGTAATCAGGGAAGACTTCTTGGCCAACGGAGTGAAATAAACCACGTGCGATGCCGCTCCTCGTCCTATAGCATCACACTGTAGCTTGTCGTCGTCGGGAAGCAAAGGGAGCTGAAGCAGGAACGGTACAAAAAGGGTAATAGGACCGGTGGTTCGGAAGGCCTTGCTTGGCATGCAAGCCATTCCGAAAATTGTAGGCCCCGACCAGGAATTCCACTTCTGGCCGCATGGCATGATGCCTGCTTGCCAGAGACGTCGGCGGTCAAGAAGGCCGATCGATTCACTGGGAAAAAAAAAAAAAAAACAGAAAGTCTAGCGGCCTTCTAGAAGGGGGGCTCCACGAGTCAACTGTGTTTTCTCCTGCCCGAAATCGTTACGGAAGCAACTTTAAATGGTGGATGGGCAAAAGACAAAGTGGCTCCCGCCGGTTTGGCACGGCTGGTCGCGACCTCGTCCGCCACCGCCTGGTAGATATCGGCGTCCCCCTCTTGCCCCCCCCAACCATCGCGGTGTGGCGCGCCATCCTGCTTTCACGGACCGTGGACCAGATCTCGGAGGGGGGATCAGCGCAACAGACACGGCTGACGTCCTGCCTCGTCATCCCCGACCTGGATCCTGAGCAGATACGAGCACCGAGCCTCGGCGACCCGAAAAGCATGTTTCTACGGAGTAGGAGGATCCGCAAATCCAGTCGGTACTCCGTCAGCTGGCCACCAGCTCATCCCAGCCTTGGCACGCTTTTGCCGCCATCCGCATGACGTGCTGCGGGCCGACAAATCAGCCCGGCGGCCCTGCTCAAACGTTGCAATATCCCATGGCCTGGTTGAACCGCGGCTTTCGAGTGAGAGGCAGAAGAAAAGAAATGGCGACGAAATGCCAGGACCAAAGGCAACGAGTCCACTAATTATTTTTCTGGAGCCTCAGGGCAGGGCTAGCAGGGGTTGCCGGACCAGTCTTGGTACAATCGCGTGCCTAAGCCATGTGGCTTTTTTGGCTTCCAAGCGCCTTCTCCAGCATGGCAGATGGAGCCTTGGCCCCAATATTTCGCCCAGTGCCATGACTTGTTGCGCAGGGTCCTTTGCCTCAACTGGATGGAGAGCAGCAAGATGACCATTTCTTTGCGCCTCCTGGTCGTCTCCGGCTCCGCATTCCCCGGCAGGGAGGCGGCGTCGCGTGTCGCTCTGCTCGGGAGCATTACAATACATTAAACTCCCGGTGCTGCCCGTCCGTCCCAAGTGTCAAGTTTCATGTCCAGCCACCTTCTCATCGCAAGTTTCCTGAGCCGACATTCTGACGGGAACGAGTCGAGGGCACGGCAAGTCAAACTGCCCGCAAGTGTCCGGGGTCTGCGGCGCACGGTTCAACCATCGATAACACAGCTCAGGCCGGAGGCCGTCCCACCATGAGACCAAACAGCATGCGGCTATCACTCCTTTCCGTCGCCTTCACGGCCGCGGCCGGAGCTGCGGCGGGAAGATGTAGTAGTGGAGGCGTCAACGGAGTTGGGCCGAGTCTTATTCCTGTCCAAGAGCAAGCTGGCACGGATGACTTCTTTCGCATGCCGGACTGCAATGGCTTCAAGCTGGAGGAAGCAGACATTGATGGCATGCAAAAGGCCATGGAGGCTGGCAGGTTGACGAGCGTTCAATTGGTCACCTGTTATATGACAAGGACATTCCAAACCCAACAGTACATCAAGTAAGTTTCACACGGCGTCACCACGAGCACCACATCACACGCCATGCGCGAGATACGGAGAAGCGTGATTGGTGAAGCAACCGGCTGACCTGATACAGCTCCGTGATGCAAGTCAATCCGGACGTGATTGCTATAGCTGCCAAGGCCGATGAAGAACGGCGGAGAGGCAAAGTCCGCAGCAGGTTGCACGGCATCCCGTTCACTGTCAAGGACAACATCGGCACCAGGGACAGCCTTGAGACGACAGCTGGCAGCTGGGCTCTCCTGGGCAGCAGAGTGCCTCGCGATGCATTCGTCGTTGACAAGTTGCGCAAAGCCGGCGCTGTGTTGTTTGGGAAAGCCAGCCTGAGTGAATGGGCCGACATGCGGAGCACCAACTATTCTGAGGGCTACTCGGGTCGCGGCGGGCAGTGCAGGAGCGCCTACAACTTCACGGTCAACCCTGGTGGCAGCTCGTCCGGAAGTGGCGTGGGCGTCGGAGCCAACGTCATAGCCTTTTCCCTCGGCACCGAGACGGACGGAAGTGGTGCGCGCTCCCCCTCCCCCTCTCCCAACGGCTCCGGATCACGTCAAGGAAGCATGCTAATCTTCTGTGTAGTCATCAACCCTGCCATGAGAAATTCCATCGTTGGCTTCAAGCCCACGGTTGGACTCACGTCCCGGGCTGGTGTGATTCCCGAGACAGAGCACCAGGACTCTGTTGGCACCTTTGGCCGCACCGTCCGGGACGCTGTCTACGCCTTTGACGCCATCTACGGCATCGACGGGCGTGATAACTACACCCTTGGGCAGAAAGGCAAGACGCCCAAGGGCGGGTACGCGCAGTTCCTCACTGGAAAGGCTGCCCTTCAGAACGCGACATTTGGTATCCCATGGAAAAGCTTCTGGGCACGCGCCGACCCGGAGCAGCTGGCGACGCTGACCTCGATGATCAAGTTGATCGAGTCGGCAGGAGCGACGGTCATCAACAACACGGAGATTACTGATTACGAGAAGCTCGTATCCCCCGATGGCTGGAACTGGGATTACGGCACCGTCCGGGGCTTCCCCAACGAGTCGGAATACACATATGTCAAGGTGGACTTTTACAACAACATCAACAAATACTTGTCCGAGTTGACCAACACCAAGATCCGCACGATTGACGACATTATCCAATACAACCTCGACAATGACGGATCCTCGGGCGGCAATCCCTGGCCGCTGGGCAACCCGGCATGGTACTCTGGGCAGGACGGGCTGCTGGCGTCGCAGGAGACCAAGGGTTTCAGGAACGATACGTACTGGCAGGCGCTCAACTTTTGCCAGACGTCGACCAGAAAGGGGATCAACGATGCCCTCGAGCAAAACGGCCAGAGGTTGAGCGGCCTCCTGGTGCCTCCGGACGTTGGCCAGAGCTACCAGCTCTCGGCGCAGGCTGGCTACCCGGTCATCACGATCCCCGCCGGCATCCACTCGGAGTCTGGGATGGGATACGGCCTGGGCATTCTGCAGACGGCCTGGGGCGAGGAGGAGCTCGTCCGGTGGGGGAGCGCGATTGAGGACCTCACCAGAGGAACCCGGTTTGCGAGGACGCTGCCCAAGTGGAGGGGCAGTCTGCAACGCAACATTCCCGTCCCGCTGTAATGGGGAGGGGGCCCACGATGCTGGCATGACGACGATTTTCTCTTTCTCAATCTTTCTTCTTTTCTTTATTTTTTCACCATTCTGTATAAAGATGTATATAGAGGCATATAGAGAGGAATGGGCTGCACGTACATGGACTTTTTTTACTGTTTATTCTTCTTCAATACAAAACTTTTTTTTTTCTCTTTTCATGACGAGTTCTGGACAGACTGTGGTAATGAGCAACACCACTTTTGAAACAAGGACAGCCAGTGGGCAAAAATGTTTATGCGGATGGATCCCCCGCATGGCGACGTTCATCTTGCGGTCGAGTCATTCTTTGCCCATTTTGGGCCTCCTTTCTTTTTTCCTGCTGGCCCCCCCCCTTTTTTTTTGGCCGCAAGTGAGATTTGACACGGGCATTGAAAGTTTTTTCTTTTCATCTGCTGCTGGTGATGGTGACGAGGCTGGGCCGCCATGTTACGGAACGGTCGGTCCAGACTTTGCTGCCTTTTTCTTTCTTTCTTTCTTCTTCTTCTTCTTCTTCTTCTTCTTCTTCTTCTTCTTCTTCTTCCTGCTTCTTTCATTCTTTTTTTGTTCATCACTCTGCTGCGACGTCTCATCTCGTCAAAGGGGAAAAAACAAGATTGCGGCTATTATAGCAGCGAGGTGCGTGCATGCTATGGACTGGACGGGCGGCGGCGCCCTCCCGCGGAGAAGCGGCTGGTTGGGCGCACGCGCACACCGCTGCTCCCAGCAGACCCAGAGCAGAGCAGAGCCGAGCAGAGCAAGTTTCGAGCGCAGCGAGGACAGCCCGCCGCAGGCGACCCCCGGTAGGGCCGCCGGAGGCAATCATCAGCGCAGCTGGCATCAGGCTGTTATGTACCTGCCCCGGCCTGGCCTGGTGTGGCTTGGAAGCCAATGGGTAGGGTTGAGCACAGGCGGTGAAGAGCCGGAGCGGCGTTGAGCATCCGTGGAAAAGAAAGCGGTCTCGTCACGCGCAAACACTCTGCGCTCCCCTGTGCTAATTATTCGACTCTTGTATTTTTACGTACGACCAGGAAAAGGTTTTTGTGTGCGCTTTGGATTGCCTCTGATTTGGTCCGCTGTCGCGACGACGCATTCGTCGAATGACACACAACACCAAGTATTACAGTAGGGCTGATAGCCGGCGGCACGTCCACCTCCCCAGTAGCTAAGGTAAGTAGCCAGCCGGTATCCGAGAGAGCCCAGTGCCCTGCCCCCGAGCTTGCGAGGCCAGCCCCCGGCAGGGCCGCCGGAGGCAATACGCCCGTGGGAGAAGAAGGCCTGCTGCGCGTCGAACGAGTTGCTGTCGCTGCATGGGACTGCGTCGCGGGTTTGCGAACACGGCATGGGCAGAGATGGACAGAGTCGGTCATGACGGTTGATGGTACTCGTCATGTGCGCCTGCATGCTATGCTGTGACCCTAACCCCCCGAGGTGAATTACATGATGCAATACCGCTTCGATTCTTTTTTTTCCCTGCCGTGATTCATATGGTGCATTGTCGCTTCAATCCTTTTGCCCTGCCACGATTCACATGGCGCGTTATCGCTTCCATCTATTTTTTTTATCCCCTCCCATGGCCTACATGATGCAAGATCGCCTCAACTCTTCCCGCCCCGAAGTACACGGTGCATGAGCGCTTCAGTTCTCTCCCTCCCTCCCTCTTTTGCTGGCGGTGAAAATCACATGGTGTGTTACCGCTTCGACTCTCAAACCCATGAAACGATGCGCCCTCGCTAAACACACACACACACACACACACACACGCGCGCGCGCGCGCGCAAGTGAACAAGACGAAACACACCTGCACCGCCTGCGCGCTCTACAGCTTGGCAAACATGCCTCGGCAGGCGCCCTGGCCCAGCTGCACCAGGGTGCTCTTGACCCGCAGGTAGGCGCGGATGCCCTCGTGTCCGTTCTCGAGGCCGATGCCGCTCATCTTCCAGCCGCCGACGGGCATCTCGGCGGGCGACTCCCCCCACGTGTTGATCCAGGTGATGCCGGCGTCGATCTGGCGCAGCAGGTCCTGGGCCAGGCCGAGGTCGCCCGAGACGACGCCGGCGGCCAGGCCCATGGGCGTGTCGTTGGCGCGGCGGACGAG